>PVKE010014206.1:0-35343 GCA_004027555.1 Craseonycteris thonglongyai
ATAGCTTGGGAGTTGCTTAACATACATGTCTACATGAAAAATATCCTAAGAATACAAAAAATAGAAATGCACTGTAAAAGTGTCAGTCATCATCTGATACTATTTGTACAGAGTAAAAAAATAAATAAAAGATGGAGTATAAAACTTTTTAGGGGAAGCCAGGATGGCTCAGTGGGTTAAGCGCTCACTTTGCAGCGCCGGGGACCCAGGATCGAATCCCAGCCCAGGCCTGTGTGGACCCATGTGCTGAACTGGGGAGTGCCCCCAGTTCAGTTCTCTCTCTGTCTCTGTATCTCTCTCTCTCTCTCTCTCTCTCTCTCTCTGTCAAAAAAAACAAAACAAAAAACTTTTTAAACTGCATTTGCATGAGTAATTTATATTCATCAGGTTCAGGTATTCAAATAGTAAAAGAACTAATGAAACACTAGTGACTGAACACCTATTGCTATGTTCCTTATTATTTTTCTTCTTAAGTTTTAATGAGCTTTAATTACAGATGCTCGTATTTTGTCTCAAACATGCTTTATTATAACAAAGGGTGGTGAAAATGAGCTGTATCTCACTTCATGAACACCAAACTTACTGCAGATATGTAAATGAGGAGCTACAAAGCTAGAGAGCCTGGAGATATTAACATCTGTGTAAATGAAGCATCCATTTCACAACCCAGTGGACCTTAAATACAGCAGACATTGAAATCTGTTCAGTACATGGGGTGGATTTTTACATATGCTCAATTACTGCTTGTCTCCCAGCTGCTGTCTGAACATGGCTTCTGTAATATCTGGGAGTCTGCTTTGACATCACTGGCATATTAAAACCATGTTCTTGATTAATAGTTACTACCAGACTAAATGGCTGTTTAAAATCATTAGTACAAGTTTGAATTGCATCATGCTTAAAGCCTCTACTTGGGGTGAAGAGGTTGAAAGAAACTTACTAAGAAGAAGGGAAATATGAAAAGAATGACTGACAACTTTGGTCATTATATTTTGTGTGTCAATTTGAGAATGGGTATTCCATAGTCTGATTTACACATGAATATATTTTGACATTAATAATTAAATCAATGAATGTTTCATTGAAACAGTTGAAAAATCAGTAATATTTTTTAGTAGGAACTGTTCAATCATAAATAGGAAATAAGCACTTTGAAAGATCATGTTTTTTTCTCTTCAAAAGACAATTTAAAAATAGTATCATAATGTTCATTTAAAAATTAAGAAAATCTTCAGAAATTTGTGATTATTTTTTAAAGTATATGCAGTTACTACATTAGAAATATTTTGAGGGACCAGGAATATATTTGAGAAAGAGCCAGTGATCTATTTTTAATTATTGAAATACAACCATCATAATTTTTCAATAAAATAAAGTTGATATGCCATACAAATTACCAAAAAAAAAAATCACATTACATTGTGGATTCCAGTTTATTACTGATTTGGAAGAAAGCAATGACTAGTTTTTCCAGTATAATTGACAGAATAACATTCTCTACTCCTAACCATCTTTATCAAAACCTTCATTGTTGCTGAATATTTGCAAAAATGTCACTGTTCCCATTTAAAATGCCAACTTCATAACTTTATGTGTGTATCAGTGTAGTAAATTAGCATTATTTTCTCTATCCTTGGTGTCTTTGCAATTATAATAGACTACTTCATCAATTAGTCACATTTAAAAAATCCAGGTGACATACATTTTGAAGTTTATACAAATTATTATTAAAGTGTTATATATATTAGGCTGTAAGCATCCAGGGTAAGGAATAAATAATTTAAACACTCACTCAGACTACTTAAACTCCACATTTACTTCAGTAATTGAGAGCTCCTTAGGCAGATTAGAGATGATCTGTTGCATATGAATCCTCAACATTTTAAGCTTATCAAGTGAGTAAGAACTTTAGATGACACATATTCAGAGGCTATAACTTCCTCAGAATTATGTTGGAAGTTATTTTTATTGCTCCCAAAGCATTTCTATAATGTCATTTCTTGGCCTTTAACAAATTCATATTTTTATTTCCTCCATGTGAAAGGGTTGTGTGGATTTGTATGTAAAATAAGTTGGAATTAATAAATAGAGCCAGACTTTGAGGAAGCCTGCATAAGTGACCCCGGACTTGAAGGGTATTATGCTAATTATAATTTTTTTTAGAGTGTAAAACCTCTTTGCTTTTCCTAAAATACAGAAATTTGGTAGTAAAATATTATAGCAGAGATTCTAAAACATATTCATAATCCAACATAAGCATTTATTTGAAGTGGTACGCTGCTGATTATGAAAGGTCAATCTCTGAAGAAAACAATTTCTCTCAATAAAGAATTCCATATACTATAGTCATTTTATCTGTTATTCAAGCATTCCATCAAAGTGTTTGAAAATTATATTCCTATAGCTTTATATTATAAAAACTAAGATACTATCAGCAGTAAAATAAATGAGTAAGTTCTTACTCATGAACTAGGCCAAAAAGAAAAAATCCTTTTATCGCATATATATGTATTTTTAAACAAGATGTTGCTTTTTTAAATTTACTTCAGGTCATAGACAGATTTTAGTCATTCATTCACCGACCGCTTTTTATGTACCTCATCTATGTGCCTCATATATACCCGTACACTTCTAGGTTTAGATACTGAGAACAAAATATATTTGCTTTTATGAAACTAACATGCAGTGTAACATGGCAGAAAGCAATGCATAAACACATAAGCAAAGGCAGACAAACAAATAGATAAGAGGAATAGAGTTTTGAGGCAAGTTTATTTTTAATGATGTGAATAGGTAAGTCCTTGCTAAGAGCATGCTATTGAAGTAAACAATTGAAAGAAAGGTAAGAGTAAGCCACGTGGAAAACTGTGAAAATAGTACTAGTAGGAAAATGCAAATCAGAACCACAAGGAGGTATCACCTCACTCCTGCTATAGTGGCTTTGATTAACAAGACAAATAATAAGTATTGGAGCTGCTATGAAGAAAATGGAACCCTCTTGCATGGCTGGTACGAATGTAAATTGGTACAACCACTATAGGAAACAGTATGAAGGTTCCTCAAAAAATTAAGAAGAGAGTTACCATATGACCTAGCAACCCCTCTTCAAGGTATCTTCCTGAAAATTTTGAAAACTTTTTTTCCTCAAAGATATATGTACATGGGTCAATATTGCAACTGCATAATGTACTTCTTTCACTAACAGTTCATTTTTATCTCTCTTTCCTACTTCCATTAACTACTCCTGCACATCCAACACTGAACCTGAAATATTTGAAATGGGAACACAGATCAGTATGTATTCTTGAAACAATAGATGCATACATTTATTGTTTGATGAATGTTCATTATTTTAACGCTTTTATGCTATACAGGGTCTGGTAGAAGTAATGCCCTTCGGACGTGTTGTCTTAGTCACCTTAGTAACCTTTGTTTTCCAGGTTTCCTAAAGTAAAATGGCTCATGATTGACAAGGGTGAGATCAGTGAAGTTGTACTATTAAAATGCTCATTTGTTATCTGACGAATTTGTAATAAAAGATTTGGTATAGATTACTAGCTCATTAAAAAAGGGGTATTATTTCTGCAGGGCCCTGTATATGTATTTTAAAACTTTCATTAAATAATTTTTGAAGTCCCATTCAAGTTGCTGTAGGTAGAACAATTTCAGTGTTTTGTTTGTTTGTTTGTTTGATGTCATAGAATTCCACAATTTTCCAACACTTTCATATTTTAGTCATCAAATCTGACACTGATATGCTGTCTCTCACAATCCCTGCTACTATAACCAATACAATGATAGCTGCATCCTCTGTAGGAAGTTCTTATGGATGTTGTCTTAGAGAAATAGCATGTGAATTTGTGTGATTTTATTTTTGTAACTGGATTTAGAAATATAAAATACATGACAATATAAATACCAAATTAATTATAAAGTACATGTATTTTTCTTTGTTAAATATTTTTTAAATTATTTTTCCAAGTATTTAACAAGCTTATTGGTATCACAGGATACTTCATGGTCATTTAGAATTGTGCATCTAATTCTTTTCTATTTTTTTTCAACAATCTCATTCTTTTCCCCCTTTCATCTGGGAAAGTATGTATTTACTGTGAAAAAATATATTCCTTGAAGGATATTTTGTATGTGTGAAAAAATTCTTTTCCATCTAAATTTTTCTTTCAAAATCTGTTCTTGTTTTTACATTTTTGCAAAATAACTATGTGGGTTATTTGGTTTCATATATCTTTAGCAAACTGATTACATTTGCCCAAGTATAACATGGCTACATTTTATTTTTTCTGTATCTACTTATTGAGACTATCCATTAATCTTCAAGCAGTATTTTGAGTTCTGTGCATTGTCGCCTGGTCTTCTATCTTTTTCATCTCCTGAAGTTCAAGCAGAGGGCTCAGCTGGGACAGTGAAAGTCATGATTCATAGGATTTGTCTCAGCTGCTTGTGTGTGTGTGTGATTTGATTAAAAATCCTCTATCATTCCCGAGTGAGGCTTTACTCCACATAGTCATCTCTAATTTATACGAGGAGACATTTGAACTATTTTTCTAATACAAGGTCAGTCATGAACCTTTTATTCAAAATGATAAAAACCTCTCTAGGCATTTATTTCTGCAGGTTAACTCATCTCTGTCCTAAAGTTGTTTTTATTTTTCTCCTTGCCATGGGAAGAAAGGCACATGGACTTAGGCCATAATATTCATGTACATTTTTAGAAAGAGATAATGATGTGCCTAACTAAACCTCATACCTCTTCTTACAAATTTTTCTCTATTTCCTTTTTTGCCCTTTATTTATTTTAATATATTTTTATTTATTTATTTTTGACAGAGAGAGAGAGAGAGAGAGAGAGAGAGATACAGAGGCAGAGAGAGAACTGAGCTGGGGGAACTCCCCAGGTCAGCATATGGGTCCACACGGGCCGGGGCCGGGATTCGATCCCTGGTCCCCGGCGCTGCAAAGTGAGCACTTAACCCACTGAGCCATCCCGGCTTCCCCCCTTTATTTGTTTTAAATATCACATTCCAGTCGATCCTAACTTTAATTTTTATTCTACAGGTAGAATCATCTTTTGTTATCATGAATCACATCCTATGCTAGTCTTGTCTCAATGGCTTCTTGTTACTTTTACAATAAAATCTAGACTTGTTATGATATCTAAGACCATGGATTACTTAGGCCCCTTGCTATATTTAACCTCATTTGAATTCACTCTTGTGTCCACAGACAACACATCAGTTACATTAGCTTTTCTTTCCTTAAATAGATATAAAATTAGGAGAGGTTTTGTGCATGTCTCAGTGTGTTTGTATGTGTGTGTGTGTTCTCTAACTTTGTCCATTAAGGGGCCTTACAAAAATGACATTCTAACATTAATCAGAATACCTAGCACTGAGATGTTGGTTTCTAAATACCACTTCCCAATAAAACAAACAAGCTTCTTGGATATATTGTTGATTCTATGGCTATGGTCCAGAAAGTACAAGATGACCCTGGAACATTTTGTGGAACAGAAAGTAAGACAATCCTTTCAAAAATGATAGGGCACATCAAAAGATTATAGGAGTCAACAGGAAGGATCTCTCAATGGTCAAACTAGACTTATTTTTAACAATAAAATAAACAATGTTGCTTCTGAATTATAATGCATAGAATAAAATATCCATGACAGCACACTGGTATAAATAATCAGCAAAGTGAATTAATAGAAAAACAAGGAAAGTTTTTTTTAATAGTAGAATTCAAATTAATAAATGTAGAATGAGTGGTGGATGGACATAGAAAAATCACTATTTAGCAAATATTAATACTATGGTAAAATTTATTGTTGGCAAGAATAATTGAGAAATATTAAATTGGGTAGACAAAACTATAACAATATTCAGGATATTTTTCACATTCCAAAAATATCTCTCCACAGATTGTGATTAATTACAAATAAAACACTACAATTTATAATGAAGAAACCTTTATTACCAATAAAAAGACATATAAACATGATGTACTTGATATGATGCCCCAGGAAGAACAAAGAATCTCTTTTCTTACATTCCTGCCAAAATTGCACAAACTCAATCTAATCTGAGGAAACACCACGTATACTCATATCTATGCTGTGAAGACTAATAGAATTGAAGGACTGTCCCAGATTGAGGGAGAGTAAGAATAAATGACGACTAAGAACAAAGTGCAATTCTGGATTATTTCCTAGATCAGAAAAGGAATAGTATTAGAGCAACAGATAAAATTTTAGTAAGATCTGCAAATAGTTATTAATATTGTATCAATGGTAATTTCCTGAATTGAGACATGGATTATGATTACATAATATGTAAACATTGGGGTAAACTGAATTAAAGATATATGTAATATAATTTCCGCAACTTTATTGAAAGACCATGTTTGTTTTCTGTTTAAAATTATCTAATAACTTTCCACTTCTCTCAGAGCTAATTTCAAATTTCATAAGTAGTCTACAAGATGCTACATGATTCAGATCTAACTATCTCTGGTTAATTCCTTTCCATATCCATTTCACTGGATATTTCAACTAAAATAACCTCGTTTCTTCTTCAAAATTCTAAGCATGTCTAGCCTAAAGACCTTTGCATTTGCCATTTTCTTAACCTGTAAGTCATTTCCCCAGGTACCAAATGGATCACTCCCTAGCTTCCTTCCTTCAGGTTTCTATATACTATGAGAAAAAAATAACATCCTCATTTTCACCATCCATTCAACATGTTTTGCTTCATACCATCCCTTGACATTTTGTCACTTTTATTATTGTTATTGAAATTTTAGTGTCTTTTCTCACGTGTCAAAAGCAATTTAATTGATCTAGGATGCAGACTCCAATCTCATTAAATAAGATTGTTGCTTGAAAGAGGACACCAATTGTGATAACGCTATTAAACCCCTGTTGTATCTAGTAGGAGCCAGATAATTATTTGTAGCAAATGAAATTGAAGCATAAGGGTTTTGTGTCTCTTCTGAATTAACAAACATGTGTGTTCTCCCAAGAGGCTTTTTTTCCTACCTGTCACTTAGTGGAAAAGACTCTGAAGACCAAGAAGAGACTGAATCTCAGCTAAGAATTATTTTTTTTTTAAATTGTCAAGTGGAAGGCCATTTCACCAAGAAACATTCTTTGTAGACTGAGACATAGAAACAAAATAAGTTTAATTATGTTAAGTTGTGGGTAATTCAGAGTTTATATTTTACTGTATATGTGATTGCCTTAAGTCCTAATAATTAATAATAAAATGTATTCATTAAACAAAAATGAGTTATATCCTTAGCTTATAGTTGTCATGGAAAAGGAAATGAAGCAGTTTCTGACATAACATCCAAGGCTGAACAGGCACTCATTGAAACACTAGATTTAGGCAAAGGAGTTTGAAACTGAAATGCTAGTTATATATCTTGTTTATCCTGGTTAAAAATCAACCTTTGACTTCTGAGTATTAAAGCAATTCACAGGCATTTCATTTGCTAAGTCTAGAAGCTGTCTGGAAATATTCACCGCAGCTCATGAAGGCACACTTTCCTATTTCACCTTCAGGTGTTGTCAAGGAGGAAAATATCGAGAGAGAAATGTTCACCTTGACATAGCAGAGTAAGGACTCATAGAGAACACGAATGAAAGAATTTCGGTCAGAAGAAAAGACACCAGAAAAGGAGACCCATCATGCTCATGAGGCCATGCAACTCAAACTTCATTATTCTTGTGAAGTAATTAAGTGCTCTATGGTCCCAGTTTCTTGCTTTTCTTGTTTGCTATCGCTGTTTGTTTCTGTTATAATTGTGGTTTTACCTTGCCTGAGCTCCACTCCTATGTATTTAGAGTCTGGAAGTGACAGGCAGTTATTTTTGCTCACAGTTTGCTGCCCCGAGAGGAATTACACCCAGATCTTATGGAGATAACCCCTCATGACCTGGACTTTAAACTAGATGCAGTTAGTAGTGGCAATTGTCTTGCATTCTTTGAGGAAAGGACAGGATGTTCTGTGTTAGTGAAGAAAAGTGGAAGAAAGATTTGTTTGTCACCCCGGTGGGCATTGCAATGACAGTTAGCTAACTGGACACATCTTGCTCTCCACAGGGTCTAATTTTGCCTGGAATCAGTCGTGAAGTTAGGAGTCATATTTCCCCCTAGTAGCTCCGCATGTCCTAGGTGGTGCCCTGAGCCCATTCTGGCCAATGGAATGTGGACCCAAGTGCGTTTCCTCTTTCTCAGTGCTGTAGTTAAGTGCTGTGCTTCCCCACATTCTCTTTCCCAATTGACAGCTGAATGGAAAGTAGCCCATGAGCATCTGGGAGAATATCAGCTTCATGAACACTGTTTTGCAGGTGTTCACGGATTTATCCATAGCATATGGAATAGTGGTGTCGTTTTTTAAGTTTCAGAGTTCCAAAAATATACCAAAAAGTAAAGTTGCTCAAACAATTTTATGGTAAATACTACCTGTGCCAGCTTTGGAAATGACTGTGACAGATGCATAGAGATCAGTTGTTTATATTTCTAATAAATTAGTATTTTTTCTAAGATCATACACATAATCAGACACCTTTAGAAACACAGAATAAGTGATTTGTTATTTATTTGATTTCATTATATAGAAAAAATAGAAGGTGGTTGAGTACTCTGTGATTTCTATTTATTTCCTCTATGAATAGCTATTGGTTCTAGTAATTACAAATAAATAGAGTCATTCTAATCAGACTGCTCTCATTGGGAGGCACAGCTGCCTTATTGATTATGCCAATCTGTTATGGGATGCACAAAGAAGAGAAAACTTTGAACTTAGCTACTCTCACTACACTGGAACAATTCTAATTAGAAATACAGCTTACTATTACAAAATTAAGAGAATTAAATTTCAATATTACCTAAGGCAGTTTATACTTTAGTCTATAAAATTCTGTTACCTAACTTCAAAATTAACATAAAATACCCAATTAAATATTTTATTTAATAATATCAAATATAATAAATAATAATTGACTCACATTTTAATAATCTCTTGTGATATTTTAATATCCTTGGCCCATCAGATTCTAATTCTTATATAGAAATTATTAATCATAGATATATATACATGAATGCTAAAATCATTCACGGGCATAACATGTGCTTTCTTTTCTACCTATTTACGACCCTAATAAAATTTAATATTGACATTTGTAGTTCAGAAATGTGTATACTCATATATCCAAAAAACATCAAGCATCAAATTTTACAAAAGAGACTATAAGGGAAAAGCCGGGATGGCTCAGTGGGTTAAGCGCTCACTTTGAAGCCCCGAGGACTGAGGATCGAATCCCAGCTCCAGCCCAGGTGGACCCACATGCTGAACTGGGTTGTGCTTCCCGAATGCGGTAATGCCCCCAGTTCAGTTAAAAAATAAATTAATTAATTAATTAAAAAAATAAAAATAAGAGAAGAGACTGTAAAATATATTTTTCTAGATCTTTATGGATTTGGCTTGATGTTAAATGATAGTTGAAAATATATGTGAGAAATTACCTAATTTACAAATAATTTGTTACACTGAAAAAGTCCACATAACATATTTTATGTTGGAGAGTGATAAAATTTGAAATTCAATAGATGAGTACATTTCTAGCACTCTCTGTAAGCTGATTAAAGATTACTAATTCAAGTTGTTAAAATTTTGTTAACATTTGTTATCTTTATTAATATAGAAATAATGGGTTTTTAAAAGTGTGTGTTTGTGTATGTGTGTACAAACACAAAAGTAAATTAAGTTTATTAATTGAACGTGATTGACCATCATGTGACAAAATTAATGAAAAATATAAACTATTCAGAGAATATATTTTATCTAGGGATTGAAAGAACTACACTGCCATACTTCTAGCATAGACAAATAATATACTGTACTGTCTGTAGCCATTTATAACTATCACTCTTGAACTCTGCTTCTTTAATTATTTTGATTTTTTAAAAATGTATTTGACTTATGAATTGAAATTTAGCTAATCTACATAAGTACCAGCAGTCTTATTCCAGAGAAGAACCTACATACATAAGGAAAATGATCAGAATTAAATATTTTGCTTAGCTTCAATGTATATATCTTGAAGTTTTATTTAATACGTGATAAGTTGCTTTAAATTACTGCCTAAATATCAAATGAACAAAAATACACCAGCCAAAATGATCTGTCGACATGCGATAGAAGCATTATAATGGTAAATTGTTTTGGAGAAGACTTCATTTTATGTAATAAAGTATGCTGTTTCTACTACACAGATCTTTATGTTAAATGCACTCACATTTGATAACTGTATAATAATTTGTTCTAAAATACTAAGAGGGCAATTAGGTAAACACTATACTACTAAAGTGCTCTTTCTCTAGTTATATTTTAAAAATGTTACTTGTTAATTAGCTTATCAGAGTGTAGTTTTAATATAGTCAGGTTATATTTAATCAAAGATCACTGAAAGCAGATTGCATGGTTGAATGTGCCCTGTGCATGTGAACAAACTTGACCCTAGGTCTTATTGGCAAGCTAAGACTCTCAATGCATATAAAAACTGAAGTGCTAAGATGTAAATCCTCCCAAAGAATCACTGTTTTTCATGAAATTTTAAAAAGCTAAAGATAAGAAAGGTGGACTCTCTATCTTCAAAATACATAACATCACAATAAAAAATGAAAACAAATTAGAAAATGATAAACTTTAAAGTTTGTTGCCTGTACTGTTTTAGCACCATCAAATGGAGATTGCTTCTGAAAGCTGTTTTAAGATATATTAGCTGAACAACAGCTTTGTAGATGCTCCTATTGTATAAATATATTCTATCTACCCTGTTTATTAAGAGAGTGACTGAGGCCCTGGTGACTACAAAAGAAATGTTTATTCTGAGACTAAAACACTAGTCCAGTCTTTTTTTTTTTTTTTTTTTTAAAGATTTGTTTTATTGTTTTTGACAGAAAGAGACCAAGAAAAGGGAGAGAGCCCAGACCAGTCTCCATAGTTGTATGTCATCAGTTTTCAACATGGCTTCATTCCACACATGTTGGTGGGGGCCTCCCACATGGGAAGCACATCTCACCGAGAACCAAAATGGGACCACACCCCAGGTCAGCATTCGGGTCTGCACAGGCCAGGGCTAGGACCAGGACTTGATCCTTGGACCCTGGGGCTGCAAAGCGAGCACTTAACCCCCTGAGCCATCCCAGCTTCCCCTAGTTCAGTCTTTGTTGGAAAGGTGCCTCCGTGTAGAAAACAGCTCTGGGCAAGACATGTCCTACTCCCAGACAAGCTCAGGGACTTCCTAGGGCCCTGTGTTCTCTGCTTTTTGAACATCAAAAGCTGATGCAAAATGTGGAGTCTGGGATACAGGTTATTCAGATTTAAAATGAGTGAATGAAAAGTTATTAGGCAGTCATTTTGCAGGGATCTTGACAAAGCTAAAGAGATTTAAAAAAAAGAACATCACAATTTGATGGATTTGTCTGGTAGAGAGATTAACTAGTTCCTATGAAGAAGGAACAAACTGGTAATCCAAGAATTTTGCAACATTTAAATGTATGTACGTTAACAATAACTAGGAGTAATTCCAATCACAATTCTGAAACCCAGATGGCTATAGAATCAATCACTCCTTAAAGTTGTTTATGAAATTCTGTATTCTTCTTAATAATCTAAGGAGGGGTCTCCAAACCTCAGGCCAAGAACTGGTACTGGTCTGTGGCCTATTAGAAACGGGCCGCACAGCAGGTGAGCAACTAGTGAAGGAGCTAAACTTTACCTGTATTTACAGCTACTCCACATCCCTCTCATTACCACAGGGGTGCCTTCTGTCAGATCATCGGGGACGTTAGGTTAGTTGTATAATTATTTCATTATATATTACAATGTAATAATAATATAAACAAAGGCACAATAAATGTAATGATCTTGAGTCATCTCTAAACCATCTCCTTACCCCCTGCACACACCCCCACCACCCCCTGCTGCCCATCCATGGAAAAACTGTCTTCCATGAAATCAATCCCTGGTGCCAAAAAGGTTGGGGACCACTGAATTCTAAAGATTGGTTTGCAGAAAGGACATAAAAAAGATAAGAATGGCATTCAAACATTCTTTTTTAAATGAACTTTGAATGCTAAGATGCTTCTTGCTGTTCTGACATGAGAGAGTAGAACAAGTTATTTGTTATGACTGACACAGCAGGTCACTTGACATAGCAACAGGAAAATGGTTTCAAAGACCAGCAGCTAAGAAAACAAGCTCATTCAAAAAGCAAGTGTCTAAGCAAAAAAAAAAAAAAAGAAAAAGGAAAAAAAAAAGAGTAGCTATTATCTATTTCTATCTAAAACACTGAAAAGTCAACATGATTCCATAAACTTATCTACTTGTCATATTCATGGGTAAATATCAGTTTCTTAAAAAATCATGTTGTGAAAATTTCTTTTCCTCTTGTCATTGTCCTTACCATGCCAGTTGCCCTCCACATAGGCAACTGTTTCTTATGTGTTCCCTTTCTTGTTTATCCTTTCAGAGATAATTGTTTGCATAGGCATGTATATGCTGTTTTGAATAGCAATTATAAGCAAATTAAAATATTATAGCAAAAATGATCAACAATAACCAAAGCAAGTTCTTATTTGTACTTTACGTCTACCATAAATTTTATCTCAAGTGTTTTTAAAAGTAGAAAGACTTGAATTGTAAACTCCCCTCTTTTCCAAAAACAGTATCATTTCAACTGAAGCCTTCACTAATGAAGCAATCACATTTAAGATGTAAACGGTACCCAAAATATTCGATAATGATATCCCACCAAAGATAATAATCTACATTTTTTTTATTCCCCATTATCTTCCCACTTTTCTCCATTCTCTTCCTCTTGGGTTTTCTCCCTAATGCTCTTGACTTTTATTTCCACACATTATTTTATCCTCCTAATTCTTATTTATCTTCCTTTTCCTTCCTTCCCTCCCTCCCTTCCTTCCTACCTTTCTTTCTTCCTTCAATCCTTCTTGTTTTTTTCCCCTGACTTCATAAAGTTGTTCACATCTTTCTAAATATTCTCACAGAACTTCTAGAGTGTTCTATTATAATTACTCTTTCATATTGTCTCTCAGGTTATGTTATCCATCCCTCATATTGTTAATTTCCTGAAGAGAAATTTTATATGTCATAATTGGCTAACATTAGACACACTATATTTGCAACATAAAATAAACATGTTGCTCCATCACCAATTCTAATGCCTACCTAGAGATTGTGTCTGAATTGGAAAAAAAACAACAACACTGTAAATACAGATTAAACATTTATTAGAGGCAATTTTATTAAAGAGGCAAATGCATTAAGAAAAACTGTTATGAGATATTTGACCTGGTCACATGTGAGAAACGAGGAAACAAGGTATTTGTTTATGAAGCTTATATTGGCTAAAATAATTCTGACCATGATATCGTTTTAGCCTAGGGTTCTAGGATATTAAAAATTTATCTGGTATATCTCTATTTGAATGCTGTGAAATATTATGTTTATAAATATTATATATTTATATGCTTCAAGAATAATTCTAGGTCTAGTCTGTTTATATCCTAATATAGTATGAATGGGAGAGAATTAAAACAACCAAGTCTTATTATTGTGGCAGGGTGAAGAAGAAAGGGTGCCATAGAAGCAGAAGGGTGCCCAGACAGCCTTAATCAAGGCACCTGGTGAATCTCCCGCCCATTGGGAAGAAGGTTCTAGGGACTGAGAGGGGTAGGTTTAATTGGTGTTAATTGACCACAATTGACAAAGAGCTGCAAGCTAGCCCAGGTGGAGGTGATTGCTAGTAATGGGCCATAACTGACAGGGGAAGAAGGACCCTCCTATTACCTTCCTGGCAGGGATATAAAACAATGAGAGTAGAAGCAAGAGGTGGCAGACAAGAGGAGCAGATGAGTGCTTGAATCATGGCATCTGGTTTGACCCAAGACAGAGCAGCAGAAAGGCACTTGGGTTGTAGTGGCTGTCTTGACCAACAAGGCACATTAACGAAGAGCAGAGCTTGGGACATGAAGTTTTGGTTAGCAAAGGGTGGCGCTTGGGACGCAGAGGTTTGGTGTGCAGAGAGCAGCCAGCTCAGCCCACTAGGCAGAGCAGCAGCTTTGGTGTCCCACCAGTAGCTTGGCTGGAGGAGACAGGTGGTCTTTAATGTTGGAGACCTGCTGCTTTCTCAGGTCACCGGTGATCTGACAATAAACATGTATTCGTAACCCAACTCCTATGGTGATCTAGTGGCTGAACGGTGCAGACAGCATGAACACGCAGTCCATTTCCCTCCAATCACAGCTTTGGCAACCACAAAGGAATAATCTTGTTTTTATCCAGTAACATTATCAGCCATAAATGTTACTCTTTCATTTAAAAAGACTTATCAATCATTTACTATAATTAGAAGCATCATGTTAGTTGCTGGGATACAAAGAAAAACAAAACAAAGTATATACCCAATAATTTCACAGTTTTGAGGGAAAATTGATAATAAAGAATATATTCACTTATTCATTCAATAGATTAATTTGTGGGTTTAGAACTAAAATAGAGGATTGTAATAGCATGCATATGGGTGAAGAGATTCAGTTAGTAGATTCCCTGTACTATTCAGAAATAAACTAAAGACATAGATCAACTTTTTATTAAAATAAACATGACTATTAGCATTTCTACAAAACACGATAAAGAAAAAATTTAAAACAGTATTAAAGCAACAATAAAATATAAAGCTTCCAATGTGACAGAGATAGAACAAATTTAATGTGAGAAATAAACAACCAAAGAAAAGAAAATAAGCCTTATGATTTAAAAAAATGCAAAACAGTGAAAGAAATGCACAAAAGCTTATTTCTTAATTTCATTAAGTTTATATGATTTTAGTATAGTATATTTATTTTAAATTAACTCAAAACTTTAGAAGTTCTTTCATATAGATTGTATCATTTCAATTGTTATATGAAAAAGCAATATAATTATTCCATTTTAGTGCAAGGAATAGGACATGGAGGAATACTAATAGTGAGACTAAAAAGTTACCCAAGTTTATACGTGTATATTAATATTAACAGACTGTAAACGGCAAAACCAGAATCTCATCCAGAACTTCAAATTCATGGCTCTTTTGATGACAAATATTTGCCTATTTATGTTGTATTCTCTAATTCTATAATTGTAGGGCATTGCATAATCGAAGGTGTTTTAGTAAATGTTGCTATAAAAATATCACCTATTATAATCCTACTTATTTATAAATGAGTAAAGTGGAGGAGTAATTGAGTATTTGTACCAATTTAATAGGAAGGAAGGTGCTTCAAAAACATTTCTGTGACTTACAAATGTAAGATCAAGAGGACATGACCTTACTTGGAAAATGTTAGGTTCATTGGGCATGTGAGGAAATTCTATATTCCTGCCATATTTGATATATAACACTTCACAAGATGCTACAGAATATCTTTTTTTTAGATGTTAAAAAAAGTCAAATACAATGGAGGACACAAAGTCTTAAAATAGAGCTATTCTCTGGGAAGTGGTTTTGTTTTAGCAGATCAGAAGTGTCCCAATGAACTGCTCTCCAAAATATTCTATTTTTAGAAGTTTTATACAAATATGTGTAAAATAGTAAATTAAAACTAGTATCTGTATTTTTCAAATAAATATGTCAAAGGGCATTATCTTTTATTTGGGATTTAAAGTATTGAACTATATTTCATATAAGTGACTGCTTCCAAATCCTTACACGTACCGGAGAAAAAATTGATACCTAGCTGCTGTGACTACATCATTTCCTTTAATATCTGTGTTTCGATAAACATGTAAAATACTGTCTACTAGCTTTTACTGATTGAAATAAAATTTATCTACCTAAGTAAATATGTAGTCACTTACACACACACGCACATGCACACACACACACACACAAGTAAAACTATAAATGAAAATAAGATAATGTTCTCTGAAATCATCAGTTTGAAATCTGTTTTTTCTCTGAAATTCAAATATTATTCTGGCTCCCAGAAATAAAAGCTTGGATTGACTCTTGGCAAAATCTTTACATAAGTAAAAGACACATTGTCTTTTCTCTATGTACAGAAATATATTTTTGTAATAAGATGCTTTGAAATGGCAGGCTTCTTTGTTTTTGTTTTAGTCCTAAGTCTTTTTCTGTCTCCTGCTATTACAGTGTAATTCCCTCAGTGTTCAAAGTGAAGATTTAATATTTATATTTAACAAATGATTTAATCTCAATGTCTTTAGGGCAGAACATAGATAAGAAAAAAAGCTTTAATATAATATTTATTCTATTAGTCCATGCAGCAAAAACCAAATTACTTTTTGTGCTATTATCACATTTTTCTTAGCTTGGTTATACATAAAGCTTAAATTTATGTGAAACAGTGATTATGTAAGTTTTGTTTGATCGTTACTATTTTTGAATTCACATTATTTTTATTCATGTCTATGATTTATTCCCCTGTGCACAAGAGTGAGTGATGAAGAGCAATAATCTCCAAACCCATTAGCACTCTGATCTCCAGAAACATATGTTTCACAGTAATTTTGTGCCTAATCTTTGAGGTATTTGGTGTGATATTATTGAACAGATTGGGAGGAAGAATAACGCCAAGTTTTGATGGGTGAACAGATTGAAAAGGCACAGATTGAGAGCATGGGTCAAGTTTGTGTGTGTAGTTATGTGACTCTTTTATCATATTCATATTTACTCTACATCCAGAATGAATAAAATTATTTCTTATCAGAATTAGAAAATACCAAGTGAATTGGGTGACCAAGCTAGCTTTAGATTATAAGTCTTCTTAGAGATCCTTTTATATTTATTAATATATATGTGTATTTCAAATTTGATTTTCAACAGACAGATGAACAATATATAAGGAATTCTAAAGTCTTTTATTTATTTAGATAAGAGCTTATTGACGTTAAAAATAGCAGGTAAATTAGAGATTGAGATATTTGGGATTATTTTAGTAGTTTCCTAAATTTTAAGAATCTGAGATAAAAATAAAAGATGAACATCATCAAGGTTTTGAAAGACAAATGTATCGAAAATTTTTATGAAATAATGAATCATAAAAGAAACTTTAAATGTTTTTTTAAATATTAATTATAAGATAACATTTATTTTATATCACATATGGTTATATATACACATGAGTCATTTAAAGAGTCATTTTGGTAGGGATTCTTACTCTCTTTGCTAACAAAGAAATCACAGATTTCCCCCCCACCGCCTCAGAACTATGCAATTAACCCAGAATGTCAAAAGCATACTTCTCTAATTATTTCTTATAGTGGTGAACCATATACCATCTAGTCTTAGATCATGATGTTGAAATCAGAACAGCCTCTTCATAGCATTTGCCTGTCAAAAGTCAATATCCGAAATGAGTTGAATAAAAGTACTGCCAGAGAAAAACTGCAATGGAAATTCTTAGACAAGTTGGTTAAATAGTCAAGGGAGAATTTATTCAAAACTACTAAAGCTAATGCAGTAGAGGAGAGAAAGCATACTCTACTGAAACAGAAGTTGGGATTATTTTTTACCTTTACTGCGGTATAATTGACAAATATAAATTTATATATATATATATTTTTAATGTGTACAAAGTGATAATTTGCTATAGTATACAGTGTGAAATAATTGCGAGAATCAAGCTAATTCATGCATCCATCACTTCACATAGTTACTTTTAAATTGTTTTGGTGAAGACAATTAAGATCAACTGTCTCAACAGATTTCAAGTGTATAATACAATGTTATCAACTATAGTCACCATGCTGTATATGAGATTTCCAAAATTTATTAATCATTTAATTGGAAGTGTATGCTGTTTGACCAACAACCCCACTTCCTGAACTGCTCAGCAGCTGACAACCATCGTTCTGCTCTCTGCTTCTATGAGTTTGACTTTTTTTTTAGATTCCACATATAAGTGAGGTCTTTCAGTACGAGTCTTTCTGTGTTTGGCTTATTTCATTCAGCATAATGTTCTTCAGGTTTCTCTATGTTGTCACAAATAAGAGAATTTCCTTCTCTTCATGCTTGAATAACATTCCATTATAGAGGTGTTTTTGTTTTGTTTTGTTTTGTTTTGTTTTTAAGCTTGAATGAGATAGTGGAAAAGCATTGGATGAGGCCACCTATGTTTACTAATTGTCACTTATTGAAGTGAGGCTGGGATATTGTGGCTCTATCTATGTCAATGATCGTATTTCAGGGGAGTATCTCTAGGTTCTAGGAAAGACATTTCTAGGTTATCAAATTAACAAGAGGCTGGGGGAGTATTTACAACTCAAAGGGATAAAAATAGAAATGCATACTACAAGTTTTCTAAAATAAATGCTCCTAAGAAAAGAGAGGGCAGGGGTCTCGAGTCAGGGAAAAGCTTGTGTAAAGTTTAGTCAAGCTGAGAAAACATTAAGGCCATCTTAATCAGCACTAAAAGTTAAGTATAAAAATGCGCTAATGTTACTATATTTTTTGGTAAGGTGTACTAGGTTTAATCATCCAGAATTAAAACGACAAATTTCAAATATGTGAGTGTAAAAATAGGAATAGAAAGAAAGAGCAGGAAATGAAAGATTCTTACAATAAATTTCAAAAATCACAATTTTAAGTGTATAATTATATAGTCTCAAACAGCACACAGGTATATGATGGATCAAACCTATTGAGAAACTGTAGTATAATGATAAAACATAAATAATCATACAAGTAAAGTTTTAAAAGTAAGTTCTATTCTTTGACATTTAAGCATTAAAGATGGGATAGTAATTAATACTCTGGACATATTTTGATATTTTCATTTCCAGAATTTTGGCTTCATATCCAAAATTTGAATTCTTAACACATTAGGATATAGGAAAAAATTGTTGCACTAGAGTCAACAAATGATACAAGTGTATAAATTCTAATATAGAAATTGGGAGTTATATGTATGTAAATATACAATTATCAAACCTTAGATATGTTTTACATTGAATTTCACCTGGAGATTTCTGAGCACAAAATACATTATTCAGTTATTTGAGCAATGAACTAACAGGGTTGCCAAGTTATATTAGGCAACTTCACAGTTCTCAAAGGGCAATTTAAAATTTCACTGCTTAAGCTGAATCGTAAATTGTAACTAAAAACTGATAGCCTATTCCTTATAAGAATTCTTTATTTTTAATTATATCATTGACTTCCATAAATCAAAGACAATTTTGAATAAAGTTGACTTATATGAATGAGATTATAATTGAGGAAGTGCATATATCTATAATATGCTTCTGTCCCCATATACCTATAAAATTCATTGAAAAGGCATGGTTACATATTTCTATAATAGATAAAATAAAATCTTTAACTAATTTAGGGAACTGAAACTTCACTCAAAAATAGAAGTTGAGTTTTACTGAGGGAAATATTTGATGATAAATCCTGCATTATCCAGAATTGCTTTAGCCTTCCTTTCCTACAAAAGGAAGACTGATCAATACCTACTCACACTCAGTGTGTGTGTGTGTGTGTGTGTGTGTGTGTGTGTGTGTGTGTGTGTGTGTGTGTGTGTGTGTGTGTGTTTGGTGGTGTGTTAGGAGTGCATCTCAGGAAAACCAAAATTAGAGGAGGAGGGAAAAATGACAGCAAAAAAGCAGCACATGTCACAACCTCACAACACAGATGATTTCTTAGTCATGAAGACATTTTTATACAGACTTATTTCATTGTTTTTGACAGAGAGAGACAGAGGGGGTTGAGCAGAGCTCTGGCTATAGTTGTGCATCATTAGTTTTTGACATAGTTTCATTCCACACAGGTGGGCGTGGGGCTGCCTAGGGCAGGAACCTGGATGGGGCCTCCTACATGGGAGGCCCACCCCCACTAGCCAGGGGCCTCCCACATGGGAAGCACACCTCAGTTCAGCATATGGGTTCATGCAGGCCAGGGCCAGGATTTGATCCTTGGACCCCAGGGCTGCAAGGCAAGTATTCAACCCACTGAGCCATCTCAGCATCTCCTGAAGAAGACTTTTAAAATTAATCTCAAGCAGTCCATTGTGGGTGAAGGAGAAAGACCACTCAGTTTATCTGTTGGCCTCTTTCCACTTCTTATCTCTCATTGACTAAAAAGTTCACTCCCTTTAGTCACTGACCCTGGACTTCTGGTATTGTGACTGCTGGTTTAGTGTTAATCTAGTCTGGCTGGTACTAAGATATGATGAGTGATCTCTCCTCAGTTGGCATTGATAGTTGAACTCCTTGTGCTCCAATGACCTATGAACTGAAAAAACAAGTTATGTGTTATGTCCCCTTCCTAAGGCCTGTTAGATTCTATATGTAGTAAGTAATTAAAGAAGGGCAATGGTAATAAACATTTTTGGGAAATAAAATATTGCGACTTATAGTAGTTACTAATCTGCAGAAATAATTAAATCCCTTTGAAGAGATGTTGAAATACACTGCTTTGTGATAATGAGAAAAGCTTGTTCAAAGGCTCAAATTTCACTCTCTGGAGACTGGCAATCTCCATGATAACCATTTCTGCCTCCATTTTATCTTCCCTCAAGTGTTTTTCCATAGAGAAGCCACAGTAATCTGTTCAATATATATTATAAGTTTTCATTCATATAACTCAATGGACCTCTTTCAGGTGTTTCCCATCTGCAATGAGTAAGTTTTTTTTCCCCTCTTTCTTTGTTTCTCTTTCTTCCTTCCTTCCCTTCATCTTTTTCCTCTCTCTCTCCCTCCATCCCTCCTTTCCTTCCTCCTTTCCCTCTGCTCCTTCCTCCCCACACTCTGTGCCTGCTCTCTTTTATTTTTACCACAACCCTACCTAAATCTTTATGATCACAGGAACCGGGCATATAAGGTAAATAGGGGGAATGGCCAATGTTTAGTTTAGCTGTGGTAGGATAGTAAAAAACTGGAGAACATCATACTAATGTTAAATGAAATGATTTGAAACAGTGAATACACTAAACAAGGTACCACCCTCTAGTAGCTATCTTTCTTTAGTATATTTTGCCCTAAGGGTTACTTTAATCTGGAGGCCATTGCTTTTGTTCTTTATGTTTAAATTTTTCTCCCTGCTATTCCTGTGTGTCTGATTGTTTCTTACCTCTCAGGGCCCAACTTGACTTCCATTCCCACAAAGGCATTTTCTCTAAACATTTTAGTTAATAAAAAGCCTTGTCGTAATTCTTCATCACTGAATTGTGATACTTTCCTCAAGAGCAGTTACTGTGATTATTCAACATTTTATTTTATTTATTTATTTATTTATTTATTTATTTATTTATTTATTTATTTTTGATGAGAGAGAGAGAGAGAGAGAGAGAGAGATACAGAGACAGAGACAAAGACAAAGAGAGAACTGAACTGGGGGAGCTCCCCAGTTCAGCATATGTGTCCGCACGGGCCGGGGCTGGGATTTGATCCCCGGTCCCTGGCGCTGCAAAGTGAGCTCTTAACTCGCTGAGCCATCCTGGCTTTCCCTTAACATTTTAAAAGGTTTTCCTAATCTCTGGCCATTTAGAACTTTTCCAAATTCAGAAAAATATTAAATACACATACCACACAAACAAACTTATATATGAAATATTAAAAAATAAATTATTCCTTTTCTACTGAGATTTGATTCATGGATTTTATATCTGCATATACATCTACCATAAATATCTAGCAATGTTAGGAACTACAGAAGAGAATATTGAACACAAATCAAAAGGAGGCAAAAAATTGTCTCTTTTTGTTGTCTTGCCCCCACCCTCTCCCTCAAAATGACAGAGAGATCTGATTATTCAGTCATTGGAAACAGTGAATACACCAAACAAGGTACATCTTTCATGTGATTTTGACTTTCAGGCTGTCTTTCTAAACTGTTCTCGTGTCACTCTGGGTCATTCACTACCCTCTAGTAACTATTCAATGAAGAGAATATCCTACAAACATTGCATTTATAAACTAAATTTTAATCTAACGGTCACAGTTTTTATAGTTCAACATATTTAAAATGTTCTTGGCCACCTCATGAAAACAGCAAGGACTCCTCTTGATCATGACACTAACAAAAAATATGTAAGGAATTTATATAAGAGAGTATAATGTGATTTTGTTAAATATCTGCTCTTGGAAAATACAGCTAAACTGATTATTTTTGAAAGGCAAGATAATTTTAAGTGGTTATTTTTTCATTTAAATGTAAATATAAATTTGTAACCATAAATTATTAAAATAATAATTACCATATCAATTTTAAATCGTTTGGTTTAATCTCAAATGGTTTTCATCAGTTTCCCATTTTCTTACTGAGCTTCTGGACTGTAGAGTCCTTGGTTCTCTATTCCACCGTTTGTGTTTTCATTTACTTTGATAGACCTGTAGTGGTATTATTCCACCATTTCTGTACAAAGTTCAAAATCATTTTCCTCTTACTGAGTCTTTTGTAATATAAATGTCTATACTCCCAACTATTTTATAAAACAAAGTCCTCAACATTTTTTCTGTATATTAAGATCTACCCTGTGATGATTAACCAGTGATATCTCCATATTCTATTCTAGTCTAGGTACAGAAAATTTTCTCTTACAATTTGTTAAGGATTGAGAGTGACTTTGAATTAAATTCATTGCTCATTTGTACAATTTGTTGGTATTTGCATCATGGAGGCTGACTTTTAAGAATGAATTGTATTCAACCCACAAATTCAGGATTAGAATTGTTATCTACATCTGTGTCATTGTGTTACTATACGTAAATAAGTGCTATCAAATCTGCCTTTTTTTTAGTAGTGATTGGATGAACAATACTTTGAAAAGTTGGCTTCCTGAGAGTCTTTTACAGCTCAAAATCAGTTAATCTGAAGATTTATGTATTTCACATTGTCCCAATTATAAACCATGTAAAATATTTGCATCTGTGAGAGTTTTAAAATTGATCTGATATTTAAAAACTATTATAGTTGTATAATTCTTTTTAATAATATGACCTTGTTTTGGCTAGAAATAACCCATTTGTTTTTCTTAGACTTTAAATATCTTTGCCACATAGGCAATTTATATATGTATCATGTGTTTCTGTGTATGAGGTATGATAAAAAAATATGGTGAATGTTTAATAAAAAATATTATTACAGTAATCACCCTCACAATACTCCTAACTTCAAACATACTTATCCCATCATTCTTGCCGCTTTCTGAAGTGATTCTGAAAGTCAAATTTCATGAGTGTCTTTAGTTGTAATATCATGGCTGCTACAGTGTTCTGAATTGATGTAAGATGCTTACCTTTTATGGTCACTTTGACTTGGGGAGGAGCCAGAAGTCACAGTGTCAGGTCCAGTGAATAAAGTACATGAGGACACACCAAAATGTTCTTATGTGACACATATTGCCATACCAGAAGTAATGTATGACATGGACCGTTGTCCTGATGAATGGTGAAACCATTTGCCAATTTCTTAGACCATTTTCTACATACTGTACATTGTTTCTTAAGTGCTCTAATAAGCCCTTACAAGTATGGTGTTTTTTAATAAACAGCTAAAAATCTGTATCCCCAAAAGGAGCTTCAGGGTAACAAAATTTTGGTTGCCTTCAATAGTCAGTGAAAAACTGCATTCAGAATTTTAACCCTACTTTGTCAACTTCAGCTGTTGTCCCTTATCTATAAATTCTATCATGCAACCAAAACAACTCTATTTAAAGTTTTTCATTTATGGATACAGAAACTAAGTCAGAATTGTCATAAGTAACTTTCACTAGGTCACATCGCTGTTATGTGATAAAATATTATTTAATATGTGTCATCTACCTCCAAATCCTGATGTATGTAAACATTAGTTCTTACTACTTAGCATTTTATTTGGGGAACTCCCTGATTTAAACAGATGAAGATAAGCTTTTATTTAAGAAATGGTGTGCTTCTGACAGACTTAAAGCTGCTAAACTCCTTAGTAACTCCGTTGTCAAAAGAGAAGACCTCTATATAGCAGTCATTATACTCAGGTAGTTAAATATTTTAAAAAGTCTTGTATCAAGTCATAAATGACTGCTGGTTTTCTTCTAAATATAATGGATAAGATTGAGTGAAGTTGTGAATCTGTGTCTAACTGACACTACTCAGAATCTTTCAAATTATGAAGACAACAGTTGGCAGATTTGATAAATATATTTTCAGAGGGCAGACTAGTTCATACTTACTGGTGTGTGTGTGTGTGTGTGTGTGTGTGTGTGTGTGTGTGTGTGTTGCAGAAAGAGAGAGAGAGTTGAAGACATTTACCCTGAGGGCAAAGAACATTACTCCTCTGTGCAGTGTTTGTTTTTTTCGGGCTCATAAAGTGTACAACAAAAGGTATTTGAATGTGTTACATGGCAGCTGAAAAGAGAATAAGACCCTTTTCACCCATCTCTCTTGACATTTAATTGAGTAAATTAAGCAGCAAAGGTTTTGTATAAGAATAATTAGTAAGCACTGCCAATAGACTCCCCCATGAGATGCCTGTCACCTTGATTCATTATTTATATACTTAAAAAGTAGGACAATGGAGTCTGGTTCTTGTCCCTAGGTACTCAGTTTTTACTGAACAAATAACATACCCAGAGCAACTGAGATATAACAAAATTGGAGCATAAATTTAGTAATTCCTTATTTTAAGAGCTTTATATAGGTCAAAATTGTTTATTTTGTAAGTTTAAATTATAAAATTTCTTTATCAATATCCAATTTTTGATATATTATTAGAGAAACAAGAGAAGAATATAAAGGTTAAGTAATATTCTTGTAGAATAAAAAAAATTAAATAGCTAGAGAATGAGGAAATATTGGAATTAGTAATTACCTACCTTAGCAAAACAAAGTGTCTTATTTGGAACAATTATATTTCTCTTTCCACGGTTAACATACATAATGTCATGGCTTCTGTAAGTACAGAGAAAAAAACATGATTGAAATAATGATAATTTGGAATGGTCATACAGACATCAATGAAATCAACTTTCCCTGGAGCTCTCCCTAGGAATAACATGGGTATGTGGACTTTGGAATGGGTATATTTAAGCTGAGTGTGCATAACGGGAATAATTGACTGAGCCTGAGTTTACACAGATAACATGAAATTTAACTAATATTCCAATTATATCCTAATTACCTTATGTCAGAAGTATGATTAAAATTTATAATTTCTTGTATTTCTACTTGTTTGCTAAGTTGCTCTATGTATAACCATGTACAAGTTTCCAGAAAATTTCAAAAGGTCTGTATACATGAACCAAAAGTTGGGCAGAAGAGGAGACTATGCAGGTGTTAAGTATACACTAGGTGAGACAAGCCCCACTGAGAAAACTTTTGGTGATAGATACTATTGGGTTTCCAATCCCTTGCATTTAGAGAAGGCTCCAAGTTAGTGACCACTTTCTCTCATGTGCTTGATGTGTCCCTATACAATGTGCGCTCCAAGGAAGTCTCTGATTGACACCTTCTCATTTCCATATCTACTGGAGGCATGAAAATGTTACCGAGGAATGGGGTCGATATCAAAGGAAAGAATTCCCGGACATACTAAATTAAGACTCACAAACAAAGCCAAGCAAGCAGAGGATTTATTATAAGAAAAAAAAAAAAAGAAGAAGAAGAAAAGAATACAGTCCCAAAACGTGTAACTGCCCCCAAGAACGAAGAAACTTAGATTTATGTTTGAATGAGGTTACAAAATATTCAGGTGTGGTGTCACAGACATTCATAAGGTGGGTCTTTGCTGGTTGCTGCTTCCTGTTGGGAGGAGGGCACCCCTTGTTTTTACTTGAACCTTGTCAGAATTCTCATGGCATTCCAGAGGATGGAGATTTTTCTTGGCTGCCATGTGAATAATGAGAGAGGCTCTCTGGAAAGGTTCCAGCTGTGTAAACATTCTCATTATATTGACAATGGCCGGATTTTTTCCAGACAGCCCTCATATTATAATCTATTGTAATTAGCTAAAGTTCACCTTGAGGGGCACCATGGTGTCCTGGATGTGCTCTTGGCCACCAGAATCCAGCTCTGGCCAGTGTGGTAACTACACCTTTGCTTATGGATGAGCTCACCTCCTCAGACCTTTGTCTTCTCTCTCCTCCTTTCTTTTTTCCCCTCTCTTCTCACAGCCCTGTTCTTTCTGTCTTAAAATATTATAAGAAACTCCTTGTTTTGATTATATTTTCATCATAATCCTAATCTCTGCTGAAAAGATTGCTGGCCCAAACTTCACTGTCCACACGTGATGTGGGTCATGAAGATAATTCTATAATGAAATTACCATGTATTTGTGATATCGTGAAGTAATTAATACTAAATCATCTGCTTTTCTCTGTGAAAATTTTCCCAAAGATAACAACACTGAAACAAGCTGGGCACCTGTCACACCAAGATGAAGAGTTTTGCATTATTTTCAAAAAGATCCTATGAAAAAATATTTTTACTTTTATATAGGGAACTGATACAATGTATGCATAAACTTTTAGCATTAATATGAAATAATAAATATGCAAATGCCATTATAATGTCAGTTTTTTATACTAAGGTTTCGAAGTATTACTCTGGTGTCAATGTTTCTATAAAATATCACTAACCTGGTATCAGTGCACAAAAGAGTAATTCAGCCAAAAAAATATATTTAAATAAAGCCACCTTAAAATATAGTCAATGTAAAAGAGTGCCTATTCAAATAAGAATAGATACAATGTATTTAAACATTTAGCATGCAGTATTCTAAAAAAAAAAATCATCATCATTTGGCAAAATGAACACATTTTTTTAGTTCATATTTTGTGCTAAAAAGTAGCTTGTGGATCCATACATATTATTTGTGGCTTAGCTTAAAAGGCACTATTTCAGCAGCGTTTCTCACCCTGTATGTGATGAGTAGGAAGGAAGGTAGACATGAGCAGGAAGAACAACTAGCAGGCTCCCACTGGTAACCCACTGGCATTATCAACATCCTGGTATAAACCCACTGAAGCAAATAGCTAGAACAAAGACTTGGGGTATTGCAAACATCAGAATGAGGAGAAAAACAGGAAAAGGGGAGGATTAGGGTAACCCAATCGACAGGATAAAAGGCCAAGATCCCAGAGATGTTAGACTGGGTCCAACTGCTTCATGATTGGAGTGTGTTTGCTTTGCTAATAAACTGTGCTGTCTGTGCTTTGCTTGACTGAACTTGTCTATTGACTAAATTATTTCCTTCCATAAGACAAGAACCCAGTAAAATCATTGTTCCCAGTGACATATTAACATTTCCTGGAATATGATTTCTTAGTAGTTTATTATTTGTTACAAGCATTCATCACAACTTTAGTTATAGTATAATTAACTTAAAATTTGTCATCCATTAGAGTGCCTGCTTCATAAGAACAGGCCCCATGTCTGCCTACGGACTTAAAAAGCATTTGCTGAATATATAAATGGAGGAAAGCATTCATAGAAGTGGTTGATTTCTGTTATCACCAAAAGGTTTTCCTCTTCAAAAGGCTGCAGATTTTAGGGGAAGCCGGGATAGCTCAGCAGGTTAAGAGCTCGCTTTGCAGCCCAGGGGACCAAGGATCAAATCTCAGCCTGGTGGGGACCCATATGCTGAACTGGGGTGTGCTTCCCATGCAGGAGGTTCCCAGTTCAACACCTGTCTCGAGGTGGCATGTCTCCCATGTGCTCCCATGTGGGAAGCCCCTTGCCCAGTCCTCTCCCTACCTGGCCCCTGCCCACCTGTATGGAATGGAAAACCATGTCAAAAACTGATGATGTACAACTATGGAGACTGCTCTGGCCCCTCCCCCTTCTTTCTGTCTCTCTCTCTCTCTCTCTGTCTCTGTCAAAAACAATAAACCTTAAAAAAAAAAAAAAAGAGGTAATTACCTCCAAGATAAGTCAGAATAGTGAGGAAAACTTCATAATTTCTGCAAAACTCTCCCACAAAAAGGGGTGCAGATTTTGGAGGGACTAACAATGTATAGATGGCATATGAACAGCTTCCCTCTGCCAGTAAGTTTTAAGAGCACTTACTATTCTATAATGCAAGTACTTCAAAATAATGAAAAGTTAGACTAGTGAAAATGGCATCTATTTCTCTTCTTCGTAATGTTTAATAGTAGGTTCTAAGGTGAAAGATTCTAAAGATCAAGAGAACCAGCTAGGGAAAAATGTACTATAGCTTAAACCAGAATATGCCTGTGTTGTGGACAGTGGGGAGTGTCCCTGAAATGTGCATCTCTGGCATGCAGATCAACTCAAACTGAAATCAGTTGAAAGTCCAACAAACTCAGGGGACATTTTTTTTTTAACTTCTTTTTCTTAAAGAGATTCAGATAGGAAAAAAAAGAAGACAGCTTACTATATGGAATATTGACTTGATCACCCTAAAAATTTATACTTTAGCCTTAGTCAGGAAGACTTACAGCATGTTTATTGCATAATCCCTGTGTCTCACTGTTTCTGAGTTATCTAGCAGTATTTTTCCTGCCCTGTGTGTTCTGCTCTTCCTCAACTACCTGTCAATTGCCCATTCTCACTTCTGAAATCTAATACCCCCATCCTCACTTCTCTCCTTGGTCCCAAGATGTCTTATACACCCAAAGTTGCCTCATTGTCTTTGGAATTTTCACAGCTATATGAATTCCCCATGCACAGCTACTAACTTTTTTCTCCTATTAATCTGTCTCTGTTAATTTTGTTATTAGCCCAGCTAGAAGAACTTAAAAGGTTGGAGGAAAAATTATATAATTTTTTTAGCTCCTGTACCTGCTTCTGGGCTTAGAATTTCAGTATTTTATTGACCATTGGGAAATGTGAAAAGATATTTTAATTGATTCTCAAAAAATCATTTGATAACATAAACTTTATCGATATATATAATTTATGTACAATGAAGTCTACTCATTTTAAGTGTAATTTCTATGGGTTCTGACAAGTTTTACATATATATGTACATCACCACAATCAAGATGCAGAAACCAGCCCTCCCAAATCTTTCTCAGGCCATTACCCACATCACCAACCTGGGCACCAATTGCTGAGCTATAAGATAAGAATTAGTTTAACTTTCTAAATAGCTGCCATATTAGGAAAGGAATAAACAAGGAAAAAAAGAAAAGATTGTTATAAGTAGAGTATATAAATACAAAATCACATATGATAAATCAGTAAACGACTGGTCTATAGACTACAACTCTTTTGGAAAAATTAAACAAGTGAAAAGAATACTAAAATGAAATGTTGTTGATTCCTGCAACTCTCATGGCCAACACTTTTCTCTTTATCTCTAATGGAAAGGCATTTTCTCTCCTTAAGTAGTCATAGATGATGTCCCAGGGAAGTGAATGATAATAGGCCACAGAAATTATTTCAACCCATATAACTTATATATGGTTTTTTAACTGAATACTAAGAATACTCAGAACTTTTCCATTTTATCATCAACTATAGACTGCCCATCCTCAGAAACCAACCAGTCAATCCCTATATAAACTAAAACTGAGCAATTTTGTGTTCTAAAAAACATAACAGGAAATGTCTGAGCTTCTTAACATGACCTGAAGAGAATTTATCAAGTACTCTTGATGATCCTGTACAAGAGTGAAAAGGAGTTGCTCTCTAAATAAATCTTTTTTTTTTAGAATCTTGTTTTTTTTTAATTAATTTATTTATTTTATTGTTGTTGACAGAGAGAGAGAGAGAGAGAGAGAGAGAGAGAGAGAGAGAGAACTGAACTGGGGGAACTCCACAGTTCAGCATAGATAAATCTTTTCCAACAAAAATATCACTCATCTTCAAATGATAAGATTAATAATTATACCTATAAAAAGATATTAAGCCAAGGCTCGTTAGAAAATTGTCATGAGTAAACAATCCCCAGGCATTGTCTGCTGACCAAAGGTCAGATAAGGCAGCAAAATTCTCCTAGATGCCTAAAATTTCTGTCACAGTGTCAGCTGAGTATATTATTTTTTGTCTTTCTGGATTACACTTTAAATTTTTGACACTGTTGAATTCCTTAAAGATGTAATGATGTCCTTAGTCTGTGGTTCCCTAGAATTTTTTAAAACTCTTAAGTCTGTAATTTATCTTCCCCAAGTTATAGCTAGTTTAGCCAATTTAAAGAATTATGGGGAATATCAGTGCATTACAACTTTTGAAAAAAATTTTAAATAATCTAAAAACTACCATTAAGGCTGCTGAAATTAATATTTTTCACGCATGTTCTAATCAACAAATAACTTTAAGAAGTTTTACCCTGATATTTATTATGATAATAAATGTTCTGGACATTATCACTATACTAATCACCTGGATCTGCCCAACTCCAAAGTTTTATCTCAGCTCTGATTCTTATTCATACTATTTTATTTGTAGTAAAACTGCAAACCAATGTGATGTAAAGTTGAAAACATAGTAACTTCTTGACATTTTTAGGAGCCTATATATGTTAATAATATGTATATTTGTAGCTAAAAAAATAAGAATGATATTTACTTCTTTAATGAGAAATAAGCTTGTGTTTGAAGCACAACACTTGACTTAGATAAACACAGATTCATTTTCAATTTAAAAAGCTTGATTTATCTTCTTGCTATTGGTACCTGATAAATATTGTGTGAAAATATTTACAGATGGAAAATGTAGCAAGTTGTGTTTTGGCAGTGGAAAGGTTTTCAATGAATGGCAGGATTCTCTTTCTTTACAGAAATCCCCAGCTTTCGTAGTAACAGATCAGTGTACAATGTTTAGCATACAATTAGCCTGTATCTCCCAATCTTATACCTCTTCTCCCAAAAGAAAATTCTCAAACCAAGCAGGGGATTCAGAGAAAAAATTTTTAACTAGTAATAAACTTTCCTAAAAAGAGAGAGAAAATATTATTATATCTTATTGTTCCCTTCTTCTAGGCAATTCTCAAAACAATTTGAGACTTGCTGATATCTATTTGCATTTTCAAGTCCAAGCATCAGTGGAAGCATACCAAGATCTAATTTTACAAGATAATTTTTCAACTATCTTTTTTTTTTTTTTTAATTCAAGAATCTTGTCATTTGTAGCGATGCTGTGCTAGCTCAGCAGGTTGAGCACTTGCCTTGTAGCCCTGGGATCGAGTCCAACCCCAGCCCGTAAAGACCTATATGCTGACCTGGGGTGTGCTTCCCATGAGGGAGGCCCCCAGCCCAGTTCCCACCATGTGCAGCCCCGTTCTCAACTGTGGAGTGAAACTATGTTGAAAACTGATGACACACAACTATGGAGACTGCTCTGGTCCCTCCCCCTTCTCGCAGTCTCTCTCTCTCTCTCTCTCTCTCTCTCTCTCTCTCTCTCTCTCTCTCTCTCTCTCTGTCAAAACAATAAAATAAATCTTAAAAAAGAATAATCTTGGGGAAGCCAGGATGGCTCAGTGGGTTAGGAGCTCAGTTTGCAGCCCTGGGGACCGAGGATCGAATCCCGGCTCCGGCCTGTGCGGACCCACATGCTGAACTGGGGAGTGCCCCCAGTTCAGTTCTCACTGAGGTGAGACCCTGGCCCAGTTCCTGCCCTGTGCAGCCCCAAGCCCACCTGTGGAATGAAACTATGTGGAAAAACCAATGATGTGCAACTATGGAGACTGTTCTGGGCCCTCCCTCTTCTCTCTGTCTCTGACTCTGTATCTCTCTCTCTCTGTCAAAAACAATAAATAAATCTTTAAAAAAAAAGAATAATCTTGTTATTTGAAATAAAAACATTTCCCTGGGTAACAGAGAGACTTATACAAACAGTTCATGTGATAAAAAATATCTGCTAATTGGACTAATTTCTCCAGCTATTTTTCATCTTCAAAGCACTTCGGAAAATATGGTCTATCATTTTTTATGAGCATGAAATTACTCCTACAATTTATCTCTCAACTCAAACACCTCATGAATTTCTTGAGGTCTTTTCCTACCATGAGTCACTTATGTTTACACTTAGTGGGCCACTTAAGTTCTCTTCAGGTTTTCACAGTTTTTCTTTTTAACATTCTTCAGTGCAATAAAAAAAAAAAAAAGTTAACTCTTTCTTGGCATTACCTATAACTTTATTTTCAACTATAAGAATTTTAGATACCAGCATCTCACTAGTAAAGATGCCCTGTATTATAATCAAGATATGTGTTTCCTTATAAGGGAGGTAAAACTTCTCATGAAGCCAAATATCCTTGTAGATACTGAGTGGGAACTGAGTTTGCTATCTCAATATATGCCTTGCTCAGATTTTTTTTTGTTGTAAACCAGTTATTTTTAAGAAACAGAAGACTCAATTAAAACCTTTTACCTCCACTTATCTGCATAAAGAAATTCAGACAGAAAAAAATCTTCAAAAAACCAATTAAAAGATTAATTGGTTGGGGAAGGCGGGATGGCTCAGTGGGTTAAGCGCTCACTTTGCAGCGCCGGGGACCGAGGATCGAGCCCTGGCCCCGGCCCATGTGGACCCATGTGCTGAACTGGGGAGTGCCCCCAGCTCAGTTCTCTCTCTGTCTCTGTATCTCTCTCTCTCTCTCTCTGTCAAAAAACAATTAAAAAAATAAATAAAGTCTATTTAAAAAAAAAAAAAAAAAAAAGATTACCAGTTAACAAAGTCAGCTAATTAGATTTTCTTCATCACATTGTTTCTGAGTTCTGGTGTGAAAGTATTTGTTTACCAAAAGTTAACTTCTTCTCATCTACCTGTGAGTTTCCTAACTTCCCTTTGAAGTCCAAACAGACATACCCTTTTCTCTTTACCTCAAGAGGGCAACTAAGCTTCAAATGCCCCTTTGTCTTTGGGTCACGTGTTCTTATGGAACCCCTGTATGCACATATGTGAGAAATGTGGTTATTTTCTCCTATGAATCTGTCTCATGTCAATCTGAGTACTAGAATAGACAGAACTAGGATCTAAAAAAGGGTGACTTCTTTTCCCAACAATATAAATACAGTAATTCCAAGATAGACATTTTGTTTCCCGACAAGTAGACAAACTATTAAATATATCTTGGTATTTTTCTTGTTTTATACACCTATTTGTGGCTTTGTTGTATTGAATTTTGCCACCATTTACAAATCTGACAAATACCACAGCATGGCATTTCTTGGTGAAGTCTGTTGATTTATCAGCCTGGGTTGAGAGGATGTTGCTTTCAGTTTATTACATAAAGCCTCTTTCACCTCAAGTGACATGTCATCAATACACTGACGCACGCAACTGTTTGCGAGAGGAACCTGTTTAATTTCTCATTTTGCATCTTGTGTCAGCATTCATTCATTATTATTTTACATGCTAGAATTATAAGATTCTTGCCAAACTTTTCTTTTCTGGCCATTACATTCTGTATCTAAAATACTTGTTTTTTGAGCCTTTTTACCACGTGTCCCTTTAAAAAACAAACAAAAAAGCCTTTTGTTGTTGTTGTTGTTTTTACTTTTTGAGAGTCAGCTTACTTGTCAGAGCCATTGCTTCACTTTTACCGGTAAGTTGTTTGCCACGTGTAACACACAATAAAATAGGGCTTATTAGTGACTGGTCCATGTACAGCCATTGATAAACAATTTTCATTGCAAGGACTGATGTGTGTGTGCATGTATGAGTGTGTGTTCCTTGTAGTACTTGTGTTGTGAAATGACTCAGGAAATTGTTACGGTATTCTTAATCACTGATTTCATGAGAACTGTTTGCCTACACCTAGAATTTCTCTCTTCCTTTTCATCCCTCATCTCACTGTTGCATGTTTCTTCAAATTGAAACTTAATAATAATTTCCGCTTAAAAAAAAACAGTTCAAATAATCAAAGTAAAACTTTTGAAAATACATTTTACCAAAAGTGATATAATGGACATTGTTGTCACCTCTTCTCTAAATTCAGGTAAAAATTTAACACTTAAAAATAATTGATGCTATCATTGTTGATATGACCACAAAGCTTGATGAATCATAGTGTTATGTTAAAAAATATTTTCACATGCAAAAAGAAACTCTACTTCTCAAATTAAAAAAAAATAGTGTTATACAATTATTTTAACTACTTAATTTGTCATTATTTATATTCTCTAATTTGTGTTATTTTTCATTCAACAATGTTCCCTTAGCTATAAGTATACATCCTAATTGTTTATCAAACTTCTTTATAGAAATTTACATGTATCTATTATATTTTTAGAGAAACTATACAGATATTAGAGAAAATTTTAATTGTTTATATTCAAATATATCGTCTTTTGTAAATTCTGTCATCATTCATGCTTGGACATCTCATTTAAGAGACTTTGGTACTTTATGATCTTTTTCACTTTTTGTTATTTTGTTAATGTGATTTTGATGTTAAATTCAATTTCTTTTACCTATTTGATGATTATGGACATGCTGGCACAAGGGTCTAAGCAGATTCTATGTTTCAAAAATCTTGCCATTGATCTAGTTTCTTTGTGTTCTTCTATTTTGCAATGACTTCATCTTCTGTTTTTATGTCCTGGTATCATATATTGCAGGGGTGGCCAACTTTTCTGTATATAAGATCTACTTTTTATCTTAAAAGTGTGTCGCGATCGACTTGTCGTCATAGGTGTAGTCTAAGGGGGAAGAAGGGGTGTAAAATGCATACTATGTTTATAGACTGTGTTACAGTATAAGGCACATTACAGCGAGGTATAGGTAGATAAGTAAAATATATGTTCAAAACTATTTTTTATTTTTTAAATCACTTACTAAGTTTTCGAGATATAGGCTCATGAAGAAAATAAATTTCCAGACCCAAATTTTGATAGCAGCGTTCCGTACATGCGGTACCTAAAAAATTCGATTTTCCGACACTTTTTCAAGATAGATTTTTACTAACTTAAAATGCAATTTAATTTTTTTATCAACTGCAATGTATAAGTTGTACTATTTGTTCGTAAATATGAAAAAGTTGTTATAAAAATGCACAGTATGGCTGATAATTTGATTTCAATATTTCACTTTTGCGTTTTTTTGGGGGGCCAGGAAAATTTATCATGAAAGAATAATATGACTTACTTTTTGCTAATCTATCAATAGCTCGCTGAGTACACCTCGTACTGAAATATAGATATACGGCTCATCTACCTACGTAAAAAACAACAACAATAATTATTTAAAGGGCCAAAAAACTCATGTCCAGGGGAATTAAAAGAACATGGATAATTATTAACAATATTTATTAATTCAAAGTAGCTACAGATAAAGACAGATTTAGAATTTACTTTGTTGCCTTAACATTAATGGGAAGACTGAGTTTGCATGTCTCTAACCAAGGAAT
>PVKE010014207.1:0-35344 GCA_004027555.1 Craseonycteris thonglongyai
ATCTCTCCTGTCAGCTCCATGAGGGCAGGGTTTGGGTCTGATTCCCTTCTGCCCTCCGTGCCGCACTGAGCACAATCCTGGTACAGAGTGGGTGCCCAGTAAATAGGTCTTAGGTGACTGAAGAAAAGAAGTGATTGGGCTGATGGCTGGCAATTCTCTGGTTTTAGAAACCAGAGAGGAGAATTAAAAATGGTTTAGGAATGGAGTGTCAGGCCTGCGGGTTCCTATTTCCTCATTCAGGGTGCAGGTTGGGATTGCCTGGAGCCACAGTTCCTTGAGACTCACCACCTCAGGCCTAAATCTGCCTCCTTTAATTACCTCCTTTCCAGGGACCAGGAATGCCTGTTGTCTGCCCAGAAGCTGCTAATTATAGCTCCTGCCTCCTGCCTTGGTGCGATTCTAGGCCACAGGCTAGTGCAGCCTGAGCTGTCTGTTGATTTTGGGGTTTCCTCAGGGATTCTTTGCATTTTCAAGTTTTCATTAGGGACTGCTTTTGTATTTTGAAGGTGGCGAGGAGAGTTGAGGGATATAGAATGTTCAAGATTATATAATGGGGATGTTAGGAGAGAGAATTTGGGGAGAGAAATGGAAGAGGGGAGTTTTTAAAAGAGGGCAGAGTGTTTTAAAAAGGGGACCTTATTGTGCCCGGAGTGATGTCCACAAGAGTGACATTTTGTGATGGATGTCCCTAAAGTCCCTTCACATTTGACTTACCGTACGTGACCTCTGGATCATGCTATTTGCAGCCATGCCATTTTCCTTTGAAGTATTTTCTTTCAGAAAAATTTAAAGGATGTTAAAATAAATGCTCATAGTAAAAATAAAATCAGATAATAGAAAGACATTTATAAAGAAAACAACAAGTATTTCTTGTCCCATCTCTCCCCGTCCCATTCCCCACTTGTAACCATTTCTTTGTTTTTAATTCTTCTAGTGGTTATTGACAATCTCTAAATAATATTCTTATATATTTAGTTTTTGAGAGATTAGTTTAATTTGGGAGTTGATGTTTTATGTTACCTTTTGCATCTCCAGTGTATATGATGGCTACAGGTGTACATGCAGTTGTGTGAGTGCTGTCTGGGAAAAAAATCCAGTCATTATTAATGCCTCTATCTTTTATATTACATGGACAGCCCTCATATAAGGTTTTGCAACTGTAACTGAGTCTTCTGTGCTTTGTCTGTGGGTTGATTTCAAAAACTGAAAACAATGAACATTTACATTATGATTTCTAGGCAAATATTGCTCAATACGGGGCTAAGTCATGTGCTGTGGTTTCATTTCCTGTTCTAGGGTTCTGAGGTCACCACCTTTAAGCCACTTACAGGGGAATGAACTTTCCGTTAGTATCAAAATCTAACAGATCCTTCTTAACATTTAGCTTCTTGCTTATATATATAAATTGTTTTTGTTCATTTGTTTTGGAATTTAAGGTTGTAGTACCTTTTTAGTTGAGAGAAAAAAACTAAGTGTTTTCTACTATATCCTTTGTATCTTCTGTCTTTCTAACTGCTCTCTTGCTTGTCTGTAGTCTGTTCTGTGTTTTTTTTCTTGAAGTCCCATCAACTTTTTATTTTATTTTGGACTGGTATCAAATTTGCTTCATGAGTTCTCAAGTAGTCTTTTTTTTCCTTTCTTTCTTTCTTTTTTTTTTTTTATTCCTGGAGTTTCTGATTGCTTTCTTCTATTTAAACCACTGTGTCCTTATCACAGCTTCAGTTATTTCTAGGCTCTCATGGAGGAGTCCTGACTCATGCCATTAGCTTTTGGCTATCATCCTTATTCAAAAGAAGGTAAATTATTAAGATATTGTCCACTAATATTTCCTTATACATATTCTTAGTAGACAGTTTTGTTTGTTCTCTTTTTCTCCATTGGATATTTGTAAACATTTCCAGGTTATTTTATAATTCTCACACTTTTTAATGGCCATTCACATATTCCATTTAGTGGATTACTATTTTAAAATTTAGCCACTTACATGTTTTTGGAATATGGATTGTTGCCAATGATCTGTTCTTATAAATAACACTTATGGGCATTTTAATGCACAAGGTCTTTTTTATTAATTTATTTAATGACTTCTTAGGGAAAGAAAAGTAGGGAACCTTTCTCATCTTTGAGGACATATGCCAGTGATGATGCTTGGATTCTAATGGGATCACCTGGCATCTCTTACTGAAGTTTTCTTTTTTTTGAGTGAGTCAGTATGAGATGGGAGAGAAGTAGCACTTCTGAATCAGCACCTTGTATTTTCTTGGCAGCTTTCGGATTCTATGGTGTGACTTACTGCAAACCTGGAACTATCTATAAACCTACTGAGTATCAGTAACCCTCTTTAAATGGGTCCTCTGGCGTCAGTTGAGGCTCTGTGACTTATACTCACAATGTTCTTTGTCACCTAAAAACTGTATGTAATAATTTTTTTCTGCCAAGTCTTACTCAACATGATTACCTCCAAATGGATCACAATCACCCTCCTTATTCACTGGAATTATCTCTCAGAGCCTGTTGGAAAAATCAGAATTATTCTAAAGAAATCAAAGAGGTACTCCCATTAAGAGTATTATATAAAATCTACAACTGATTCTATACATAGTTTATAAGGCAGGGATTTGAGGAATGGCAGCATTATTAGAACAAAGGGACCACAGTGAAGAAATCCACAGTTACAGGGAGCCTAAATTTTGATATAATGAAAAGACTATCTTGTTGATTTATTGTCACCCTGCAACATTGTGTTACTATAAAACTCATCAATCTGGCAGCATTTACTCTATGGTATTTACAAAGTCTTTGTGACATAATTACATAAATGGGATCCTTGTCTTTGAGAAGCTTTAAAATTCATTGATGAAAACTTACCACATACTAAACAATATGTACCCAGTTGCACTGTGGAAAAATTCTGAGATTATTGAGTCCCAGTCTAATTATTTTGGATGGTGACAGTATTGAAGGTGATGATGAGATGCAGAGACACAGCATATTACAGCTTGTGGAGGATCTGGTCCAACAGTCCCCTTTTACTATGAGAAAAAGGGGACTAGGAGAGGAGAAGTATTCACTCAAGGCCATGTCTGTAGTTATTGGCAGAACCAAGTCTAGACAAACTATCTCCTCCCCTCTAGCCCATTGTACCTTTCTTATTCCACCTCTTCTGATTAAAACATTGGCAATTTTATTTTGAGGTCTGTAAAAGGTACTTCATGGAAGTGGAAATTAGAAAAAGTTTCCATCATCTAGAAAGACGCAGAATATTTAATAATGGGAAGAATACACTTGCCTGGAATGGAATCTAGTAGAATCTAAGCTCTGAGACATAAGGAATCATTTCTGGGATGAGGGAAAATGTAGGCAAGTCCGGGCCCTTTCCTAGGATATAATTGGAGCCATGCTTTTGTTCTGATCTTTGGGGAATTGGGGGGTTTGTTTTTGTCTAAGACACTTTCATTCCTTAGAACACAGATTCTACATCTATCAAATAAGAGAGTTAGACTTGATGGGCTTGGGGTTTGTGTACCCTTCAGCTCTGAGTGTCCATAATTTGGGGTTAAACTTATAGCTCATGTTTAAGAGGACTTGGGAAAAAAAAAAAAGACTTTGCTGAATCACTACCAGCATCACCTGCTTTGGTCTGGCTGGGAAGTAGGTCAGCACTCGGCAGACATGAAAATGTGGTTGGCTCCAGCTGCAAGCTCTGCCTGGGTCCCATTGTAGACACCTGACTCAAAAGGGGTCTGTGGGAGGGGCTTACACTCAGAGGTGGAGAAGGGCATATTTGTAGTCCCAAGTGGTACAGGCGAGGAGGGGTGATGGCTAGGAGGAGGAGCCACTTGGGGGTGGATGCAGGATGAAGGAAGCACAGCTGGGGACTGGTAGAGAAGGGGAGAAGCAGGCATTGTGGAGCAAATATCCCCCCCACCCCACTTTTTTTGGCCTCTTTCCAAACACACTGGGAAGAAGGTGTCATTATTTTGGATTTTATGGATGAAGAGATTCAGGGTTGGAGAGGTTTAGTTATTCATTCATGCTTAGGCTGTTGGTAAGTGAGGGTGGAGCGAGTCACTGTTGGGTCTGACTCTCAATCTTTTCATGTCAAGGGCGCTGTGTTCTAGGTGCTGGGGATAGCGTGCTTGAGGTGACAGCAAAGTCATGAGCTCAGATTGTTTGCAGTCTGTGAAGCGAGAGAGACAACGAAGCAAACAAATCCATGCTTTCAGAGGGGGGCAGCACTACTTGGGAGAAGACAGCAGCATTAGGAGATGAGGAATGACAGTTATCTGTGGCGTTTTTACGTCCTAGTGCTGGGGCATTAATGAGATGAGTGGAGCCGAGCACACCCAGCAGCCCTGTGTTGCGATTCTGGAGGTTAGCGGGTCTCCCTGGCTGTGACAGGAACCAACTGTGTTACTTGGAGAAGTTGCCTCCCCATCATTAATCTCAAGAAAAGTAATCCCTGTCATTTTTCACTTCATTGGCTGAGGAGGGAAGGGGAGTGAATCATTTTGATGTGCAACTGTTTTTAAAACCTCAGTAGGTTATACAAATAAATAAATACAAGGAGTTGTGTGGTTTTAACAGCTTTGGTAAACTTTTAAAGGGATAACTTAAAAAAATATGTATTTTTTACCTTTCGTGTGCTTTGAGAAAACATGTTTCATTTGCTCATTTTCTTATTCCTAGAATGAGGTCCGCACGAGGACCCCATGCCAGTCTCAGGAGAATCTGGATTGGCATTATCAGCATCGGGTGTGTGTGTTTGGGGGGAAGAGGGTGGGCCGATGGATGTGTAGAGCAAAGAGCTGTCCTGTAGGTCATGTCACTGGAAGTTGGTAAGTGGGTAGGATGGAGGGGCAGCAGCTGAGGACAGGGACATGGATTGGGTAGCCAGCAGAGGTGGGAGTCAAATTGGGTTTGGCTTCAGATTTGCACACAGTGGGGGAGTGGGACAGCAAATGCTTGTTGAAAGCCTACTATGTGCCAGGCTGTGGCTGAGGAGGGGAAGGTGTAAGAGACTCTAAAATCGATCCAGCACTTGCTCGGAGCTTGCTCTGGGTGGAGAGACATGGCTGCTGGGGAAGCGTGTGCTTCTGGCCCTCAAGGAGCATGCTATCCAGTAACCAGTGTCTCTCCTCTTGCAAAGTGTATGCATATCAGCATTCACTTTCGTAGTTATCTATGTACAGGTCGTATTTAAATGGGTGTAATCTCCTGTACTGAAGAGGCCAGCCGTATTGGGGGGAACTTTTTATTGTTGGATTGTGGGGAGGTTCAGGTGGTCCTAAGGGAGGGACTAGAAAAATTGGGGGAGGGGCATGAGAACACATGAGGGCCTTGAAATAGAAGCTCTTTACCAATGGGCAAGGACATACTTAAATATTTAGGAGCCCAGGTTGCCATATCTCTGGATGCTGGTGAACAGCATCCTTGCATGTGGTTGTTCATTTTCCTGTCATCGCTGTAATAACTGATGTGCACACAGGCACAGAGGAGGCAGTGACTGGAAGGGCTTTTTGGGGTCTGTGATGCTTGATTTGGGTTTTGTAAGATGAGTAGACATTTGGCAAAGGACTTTCTAGGAAGAAGGGAGAAGCTGGGTAAGAGCACCGATGTGTGGAATGGTACAGAACTTGACTGGACGGTTGCAGGGTGAGGCTTAAGGGATTCGGTGCCCAAGTGACCGAGAGCACAGTGGTGCTATGGAAGATCAGGGAGGAGAGGAGGCTGAGTAGCACGCCTAGTTTATCCTTCCCACAAGGGAAGGGGAAGATCCCGAGTTGGGGGGCGCTGGCCATTTTTATTTTTACTTTAATTGTAAATAATAACTGCCACATGCCAGGTGTTAGGCACTTTGTTCGCATTGTCTCTAATCTTCTGGGAACCCTGTGGGGTAGGGATTTTTATCCTTTCCTCATCTTACAGGTGAAGAAGTCCGAACACAGCACATGACTTGCACAACACCACACCATGGCAGGAACAGGATTTGAACTTGAATTTTTCTGACTGCAAAGCCTGAATGTTCTACTTCTACCTGTGTTGCTTCTGTGTTCCATGAATATATAATTACTTCCATGAGCAACAGGGTACTTTTCTTGCATTAGACGTCTAGCTTGTAACTGAAACTGGTGACATCGCTTTCTTCTTCTCCAAGTGTGGGCAGAACCCAGGGAAGAGGGAGTCTTGGCTCAGGGGCTTCCCCTCCCCCTCAGCAAGACCGCTACCAGGGAGGATGTCTGCTTCAGTTCGACTGCCCTGCTGTGCCCGAGCCTTTGGCATGACCTTCACTCCAGCGAGCTCACCTCTTGCGGGTGACAGAGACTATGCTGATCACACGTGCTGTGTATTTCTGGTCTTAAGACAGGGCTTTGTCAGAGTAAATCAATAACAGGGTTCCCAGTTAAGAATTGGCCTGAGTCGGTCATGCTGAAGAAAGTTTGCCAGTCAGTCTCTGCTCCCTTCCTATTTCTTAAGGAATGCGACTGTTTGTGTTTTGGTACTTCTCCTCTCACAATGCAAACAGGGAAGAAAAACAAAACCAACTGAAAGGCAGCATAGCATGTTGGTCAAGGGCACAGACCTGGAGCCAGATTGGCTGGATTCAGTTCCCAGCTAAACCATGGTCGACCTGTGCCTCAGGTTACTCATCTGTCAAATGAAAATAATGATAATGATAACTACTTCCTAGAAGGGAAGGTGAAAGAATTAATATGTGTAAAGTGCTTCAAAAATTGTCTGGCCTATAACAAGAGCACTATAAGTGTTTCTTAAACAACAATGGCAACATTTTCTAAAGTGGTCCTGCCTGCCACTGTCATTTATAATAAGCTATCATTACCGTGACATGTTAGTTCATCCTGGTTTCCCTTTAAGTCCTGGCCAGTGAGGGACATGTCTGACTTTCTGTGTGTGTGGTCAGGCACTGAGGAGTGATGCATTCATGTGTGTGGTCTCATGAAGACTGGTTGTGATGGCTGTTTTGCCACAAGAACTTCACTGGCCATGGAAAATGTGTGGCCGAGAAATAGCAAATGCAACAGTAATTTATCTTGTGCTAGAAGACCAGAGTTTGGATTAAAGGACATTTGCAGCTGAGTTTATCTATTTTTAAAATTTTCCTGGCATTGTAGTCTGTGACCTGTGTATCAATGGCTTCATCTGATTGGGCCAGTCTGTGGGTGATTATTAATTTGGCTTAAAAAAAATTAGAGGTCATATAAGAAGAAAAGTTGGATTTTCCCCAACAGGGATTAAAGCTGTGCTGTGCCATTCATGTATTGTGTCCCCATGAGCAAGGACCCCCACTCCCCATCTCAGGGCCTCCACGTACTCTTCTTGTTTATTTTGTTTCTTCCTCACTAAAATTGGGGTGCTGGATGGTCCCATGAGCTCTTTTAGTTCTGGGATCTGTGAGTGGCCCTCATACTTGGTATGTTTGCTGCAGAGTTTTGAAGGATGCTTTTTAAAAAACCAGGTCTGTTGATGATGACCCTGGTAGTGACCCTGGTAGCAAAAGAGAGAAATTGATCATCCTACTTTTTTAAAACATTCTTGGCAGTTGTGCCCCTAACAAGTCCTCATTTCAGCTTCACACCTTTCTAATCCCCCAAATATTTCTGTATATCACACTCAAAAAGCTGAATGAATCCAAGTAGTCATTATCTTTCAGCTCTTGGAAGTTGTGTCAAGTAGAGAATTTTTTTTTCTTTTTTTTTTTCAAATTCACGGTGGTGACATTGGTTAGTAAAACCATATAGGTTTCAAGTGTTTAGTTCAGTAATACATCATCTATATATTGCATTGTGTGCTCACCACCCAGAGTCAGTTCTGCTTTCATCCCATATAAGAACATTTTAACTATTAAATCGTAAGTGATATCTGCCCAATACAAGATTTTTTCTGCGTCCCATTTGTAGAGAGGTGATTGAACCCTCCACTATACCATCCCCCAGCCTTGCTTGTGTCTTACCCCAATGCTTTTTTGTCTGTACGTTGTAGGTAAGCTTTATCCAGTTCTTCAAACCTTGGAGTGTATTGACTTGGGGAAAACCTAGTGGTTTTTCCCTATGAAAATTGGAAATGACCACGTCTTCTGTGGCTTTTGAAGGGAGAAGGGAAGAACAGTGCTGTTGGAAAATAAAATACTAATGTTATGTAGCCAGGTAGAGTTTTATTTGTTCACATTTTTTGTGCAGGTAGACATGATTGAAGTTTATAATAGTATAAGCTCATATGGTATATATTTATAGTATAGGGGGGCTTTTGCTTGATACCTGACTTCTGTGTGTTACTTAGGTTTCTCACTATTTGGGGTTTTATAATGAGTCTACTAGATAGGCAGTGTTGGGTTTGTATTTTTATGGTAGGGACAGTGGAATCACAGAGAGATCAAGTGGCCTGCTTGAATGGTAGATCTGCTGACCAGTATTTGACAATGTTGTTTTGCTCTAAGAAAATTAGAGAGACTGACACCATTGTTTGTGACTTTGAAGGAAGAAAGGAAGTTTAGAGGGAATGAAGTTATGCTATTTAGATTAATCTTAAGCTATATCAAAGCTCTGGTCCCAATGTGACCCAAGACTGTAAATTTAAAGTATAATTGATAGAGGGAAAGGAGCCATGGAGAAGCCACTAATTTTCTCAATGGAATGGCAGTCCATTTATCTATTCTTACAGCTATCATCTATCCATTCATTTCATCATATTAAAAAAATGTAGTTTTCCCGCTTCCATGCTGAGCCCTGATTCATCATAGGTAAATGAGAATGACATGTGGCTGTTGAGGATAGAAAATGCAGTCAGTTTGAATTGAGATGCACTGTAAGTATAAAATACTCATCAGATTTCAAAGGTTTAGTACAAAAAAATAGTGTAAACTGTCTTATTAATAAGTTTTATGTTCATTACTTTTCAAGTATTATTTTGGATGCATTGGGTTCAAGAAAAGATATTAAAATTAATTTCCCCTGTTTCTTCTTGCTTTTGGAAACTGTGGCTGCTAGAAAATGACACATTACATTTATGGTTTGAGTTATATTTCCATTGGGTAGCATGGCTCTTGACACTTGCTATCTGGTAGGGGACATGTACCCACGTGCTGTCTCTGACAACATGCTGTCACTCTTCTTTCTTCTTTGCCTTTATACTTACTTCCTCAACTTCTTTTGCTTCTTAGCCCATTTCAGTCCAATGGAAACTGCTCTCACTCAGGCCTTGATCTGGTCTCTGTGATTTTGTTACGGTGGACCACTCTTGCTTCCTTACCTTCCTTATTTCTTCCCCTGCCTCTCTGGGGACTCTCCTCAAGGTTCCTATGCTGGCCCTTCTTCCTCCTCAGATCCCATACATGTTGGTATTGTGGAATTTTGTCTTAGCGATCTATGTTATCTGTGTACTCATGATGCCTAGGGGTTTATATTTGGTCTGGAACTCCTGAGCTCCAGACCCTTGTAGGTAAGTCCATTCGGACACTCCAATTGCAATTCTTAAAGTTACCTGAGACTCAACACGTGTTTTAGCATTATCACCTTGATGAATGAAATCACCAACCATTTTCCTTCCGTCACCCAGGCCTGCAAAATGGGACTGATTCTGGATTCCATGACCCACTCCCTCACCTTTCTGTCTAATCCTCCTCGGATCTTAGAGAGTCAACCACGGGTACCCCTTCTGCTTACCCTTCCTCCACCTTCGCTGTTTTCCCTCAATTCAGATCCTGCTGTGTTTCATAATTCTCACCTGGCCTTCGTTGTCTATTTTCACTCTCCTCGATTTCATCCTCTGTTCTTCCAGGTGATTTTCCAAAAATGGAAGTCCATTCTGGCCATATATATGTCTGTGTTTTAAAATCCTTCAGTGATTTCCTCACCCAGGGTAAAATCCACAATTTTTGGCATAAACTAGAAGACTTGGTAATTTGACCCTTGTCTCTTTCCATCTTCATCTCACTCATCTCTGATGCTGATCCTGTGCTCCAGGAATAAGCATGGGGGTCTCTGTAGCCTCCATGACTTAACACATACTGTTCCCTTATTGAAACATTTCTCCTCTCCCCAACTTATTAGGGTAGCTCCCATGTGCCTTTCAAGATTTTGCTCTAATATTATCTCTGCTTTGAATACCTCTCTGTCCCCTGATATCTCCACACCTCCTATTTTCAGCTGTTTATTGAAGTTGGTTGCATGTTTTTGAGAGCAACAATCATTCCTTTTATTTCTGTATCCTCAAGGCCAAAATAGGTGTGCAAGAGATATTTGTTGAACAAATAAATGCCAGATAATAAGGGGTAGCGATAAGGCATATGGAATTTGGAATGGGGATTCTAATTAGGTAGGGGTGGGATCAGGGAAGACCCCAGGAGAAATTGCATTTGAGGTCTGCCCTCAAGTCTGGTGGCATTAAGCTGAGAGAATGAGGCAGAGACCATGGTGGTTATCATTGTGCTGTGTTCATAATATAGACTAGGCCCCCCCCTGGTCAATACCCTCACTCCCAGACTAAATAAAGGAGGGAGGCCTCAGCAGTCCATCTGGGCTAGTGTCTGTCTTTAGCCCTGAGCTGGTTTATCTAACTCAGCCAAGCCTGCTTTTCCTAGTGTATAGCTGGCGTGGCAGTAGGCACCTCATCCTTACCCGTCAGCTGTACTGAAGGAGAAGAATGAAGAATGGTCGCTTGCATTTTCATCTTTACTTTTCCTTTGGAGCTGCCATTCTGGATAGCAGTGAGGTGACCTTAGCAGCCAGAGACAGGAAAGAGCAAAATGAGTCATGTCAGGTCCTAATGAGGTTCATGAGGGACCCTTCCTGGGACTGAGGGTCAGATGAGGTCACGCTGTGCCCGGGGTGAGTTTTGCCTCGGGGCTCCAGGCAGCACAGGAGCAGAGCTGAGCTAATTTTACACACAGGAGCTGACTGTGCTGAAGGGCAGGGCTTATGACATCGGCCTTATCATCCTGTGATGCCCAGAGAGCTCCCAAGGTACAGCCCCGTTATATCTGGGCTGTTTTGCCTCCTCCAGTTTAATACATTTTTCCATTAGGTGTGCATATCAGCAAGCAAGATGCTGAAGAGCAAAGCGCTTTGGATTTGGTGGAAGGCCATGGAACCGTAAACCCCTCACTTACTAGCTGGCTGACCTTGGGCAAATTATATAATCTCTCTGAGTCTCAGTTTCCTGATTTGTAAAACAGAACTTATACCTGTGTCCTAAGATTGTTCTTCACTTTACACATTAGGTGACACTAAGGAAGCAATCACTCTGTGCCAGTCACTGCTGTAGGGGCTTTATTCATAGTGATTTATCTCATCCTTCAGACAAACCTATGAGGAAGGTACAATTGCTCACTCTCTTTTATAAACAAGGAAACAAGGACAGTAGCAGACATTTCTGGAGGCTGTTCTGTGGGGCTGCATAGAGCAGATGGGCTAGGTGTGCAGTCGGCATGCCTGTGAGGTACTGAAGGATTCAGTGGCAAATCTGGAAACTAAAGGGGTCAAGCCAAGAATTCTAAGGAAAGAGCTAGTAGTTGTGCTATTGCTATGCTTAATGTTATATGAGTTAGAGTTTACGTTGATCATAAGCTAGTTTGAGTAGTTCTGATTAGCTTATGTCACCTGCCACTTAGGTCTCAGGTCTGTTAGGCTCATTACAGTAAAGTGAGGTATTTTCTTCCCTCACAAAGGCAAGGTAGGGTTCTGGGTGTAGACAGATATTAGGTCTTACTTGAGCAGTTCAAGAAATAGAGGAATGGATGATCAGTTCATTGATCTGTTGGTTTTTATTTTCCCTCTTGCATCTATTAGGCTTAAGTCAGGAGAGACATTCCATTCAATTGAAGTGGAAAGGGATTAATTCCGGGGGAAATTGCTAATAAAATCTTTGGATGGCTGGAGCACTGGGAACCAGGAGGCTACATCTGGAGCTATTAAGTTGAAGAATGTATTCCATAGCCACAATCTAAGCATCAGGAAGATGGCATTAGGAAGCTACTGCTGAGGCCTCTGAAACGTTTCTCAGCATCCTCAGAGTTTGCGATGGGACATTGTATAGCCAAATGGAGCATTTTGACTCAGGATTCCACAGTGTTGCTTGCCAGTAGAAATAGCAGCAGGACGATTTAGCTTCATGTTCACCTTCAAAGTTTCACACAAGTACATCGAATAGCTAGACCCTAATTTACTGGCTTCAAGCGAATATGGGAAATGTAGTTTTTAGCAGTCTGCTTCTGCAGTGCAGGAAGGCCCTTTAGAGGGTGCAAAGAAACTCTTCTGGAGCCAACTGAGAGAATTAAGTCTGCCACCAATATGTTCATTTAAAAATGCTCAGGGGTTATTATCCTGTAGTACTTCATATATACAATGAATTATAATATTATAATATAATTAGATATCATATTCTATTTAGTATTTGTTTATTTATATCACTAATATACTTAAATCTCTGAAATAGCAAACCATTTGCTCAATTTCAGTTTTTGAATTGAGCTTCTTAGTTTTGACAACAGCTTAATGTCTTCCTGAGAATCCTGCCCTGGGCAGTTGTCCTGTTTACATGATTTGTTTAAAAATGTTTATTAAATACTTACTACAAGCCTGACAGTCATTCTGTGGCTTAGAGGACAGGGATTTGCCCCGGGGTCATGCAGTGAGCTGACCCAAAGGCCAGCACCTTCCAAGGAGGGACAGTGTAGTGTGCACAGCCCCTGGAGCCAAAGGCCTGCACCGGGCTCCTGGCTCAGCTTCTCACTATATTATGCACCCTGAGTTTCCTCGTCTGTAGAATGGGCATCACGGTCATGTCTGATATTAAGCAATCTGAAAGGTGGGGCATGGGAAAGTTTTGTTGACTACAAAGAAATATAGCAGTCTTACTTATCATGATGCGGACGTTTGTGGACTGCTAATTGGTGGGACTATCTTTAGAGAAACGATAGGGCACGGAAGACACTGCTGACTCTACTGCATTCACCGAACCACCCATGAACTCTGTTTCCCTGCTGCACAGTAAGGAGGTTTTGCGCTCAGATTTGGAGGCACAGCATTGGAGAAAGCAGAGCCGAGTCTTGGACTCATGAGGAATTGGGTTACGTCATGTAACGCTATAATGACAGATGTGGCTGGAGGCCCTGAGTGCTGGCCTGCAGGCCATTGGACATTCTTTTTTTGTGCAATTCAGAGCATTGGATGAGGGTTCAGCTGGGAAAGTGGCGATGAAGTGGAGGTTAATCTGGCATCACCTTCTGAATGTGCAGGGAACCTGGGGCAAATGTTAGGCGAGAGATATAGAATCTTGCCATGGGAGCAGGGGCCTCAAGTTTTGGGCATAGTCTAAGTTATTTTTTTTGCAGTGGTTCAACTTTATACTTGAAGTTATAATAAAGTGATACTGTTTTATATAGGTAAAGAGCTGTGAAGGTTTCAAGAGTTTTCTCACCCATCAACTGCTTGGTTCTCCTCAGCATTGTGAGGAGGTGGAAGGTAGCCTGTTCTCATCCCTGACTTCACAGATAAGGACATTGAGGCTCAGAGAGCAGAGGGGATTTCTCAGGCCACTCAGTGGGTTGGTGTGGAAGCTGGGAGCTGGGATGCCATATCTAACACTCTCTCCCTCCTGTGCTCATGACCTTGATCAGTGGTTTTCTCACTCACTTTCTCTACCCTTGATGGGTTTGGGTGACATCCTCGGAAGCCTAAGATGTTCATGAATTTTGAAGGTTCCAGAGACAAGCTGTAAGGTTTTTCAAAGATGAGCTGTAGGGAATTGACACAAAATATGTTCCTCCCTCTGGCTCTTTATTGCTGTCATATTGTTTGTTTAGGTTGACAGTCTCCATGAGAGCAAGGAAGGGAAGAAATGGGTTCTGTCACCTATTGAGCATGCTTGCCCTGGACACAGTGCTGCCTACTTTTCCACCTGTGAGCTTAGATAAATGTACAGATGGGGTGACTGTAACACAGCATTTATTGTAGCATTTCACTAAACAACTTACGCTATTAAATTAGTTAATGGCTATAAAACCTAATTTAGTAGATAATATTATTTCCCATTTTACAGACAAGACAAGGAGGCTTAGTGAAATTTAAATAATTTGCTTGCAAGAATACAGGCCCTAAATAGATTCTCATCTCAGTTTTCTAGTTTGAGAACTCTTTCTTCCCTGCTATACCATATATTCGCTGTCTCACTGGTAAAAGTGCCAGGCTGTCTATTAAAACTTTGGAGTTTACAGGAGTTGGAGCTGGAAGGTACTATGAAGAGCTCGGAAGGCTGGTGGTTTTCAGGCTGTGCTCCTGGAAGCCAGGGAGACTCCAGGAGTGACCTTGAGGTTGAGGGACCAGCAGGGGGAGGTGACAAGTGGTAAGAGAGTGGGAGGGAAAGGGAGCTCCGGAGCCCAGCCTGAGCAACCTTGTTATTATTTACTTTACCAGCCAAGCATCAGCAAAGCATTTTGTTTAAGGAAAAAGTTCAGCTGTTAGTGGGGGAGGAGGGGGGGGTGGATGTGTGTGTGTGTGTGTGTGTGTATGTACACACACACACACACACACACACACACACACACACACACCGTATTTTCCGGCGTATAAGACGACCCCCTAATTTTACAGTTAAAACATAGGTTTAGGCCTATATTCGCTGTATAAGACTACAGCCTCGGAAGTGGGGGGGTAGTCTTATACAGCGAATATAGGCCTAAACCTATGTTTTAACTGTAAAATTAGGGGGTCGTCTTATATGCCCGGTCGTCTTATACGCCGGAAAATATGGTATATAGTTTGAAAAGCACTGTGTTAGCTCAATCTATCCTTTTATTAAGGCTGAGGCAATTCACAGTATGAGAGGTCCTGGAGTTTTTTTCCCTTTTTAAGGAAATGTGCATTCTGCCCTGCTCTGAGGCCTGTGGAGCAGCTGGCTGCAGATTCAAGGGTCAGACATCCTCTGAGCGACCCAGAATCTTTCCGGCTGCCCCAGGTACTTGATCCTTGACCTGTATGTTTAAATTTGGTTAGATCTCCGCTTTGGACCTTGGGAATCTCACTGAGATTAGTCTCCTTTCTGTGCAGAAGAGAGTGAAAATTACAGACTGTGTTGTGCTATCGCCCTTGCCCAACCATCTGAGATACTCTCTAACTGAATACATGTGATTATTGAGTGTCCAGTGTGTACACAGTGCTGAGAACACAGGCAAGGTTCCTGACTTCAAGGGACTAGGGGGAAAGAGAATCAAATAGGGACTTTAGTCAAGTATTTGTGGAGATAGTTGTGTTTGTTATATAAGATTATCATGTGTGATCATTACATGAAGAGGATTTCATCTCAAAGAAATGGGGTAGGCAATGGGAACGGAGGTAAGACGAGAGGACAGCCTAGGATTGCAAGGGGTTGCTTGCACTGCCCCTAAATTAATCCTGGCCTCTTTCACTACTATCTCTGTGATTGGCACAGTTTACTTTTTCTTTAAGTCTTCATTTCCTCTTCTGTAATATGAGAGTGAGCCTGCCCACCTCACAGGGTTATTGATGGCATTAAATGGGATAATGTGTGCAGCCTGCTTAGTATGATACTCCGCACAGAGGAAACACTTATTAAATTATTGTTATTATCATTTGACAGCCAGAAACTGTTTGTTTAAACCTGACCAATGGTGTGATTAGACCTTTGTTTCTCAAAAAAGCACTACTTTTAGAAATTGAATCTGATCACCTTAGCCTGCAAAAGATTACAGTATTTGGCTTCAGTTTACTTTTCTAAGTTATCTCTGTTTGTGTCCACTCTTCTGCCTACCTCTCTCATTTGTGACCTACACCTTCCCTAAACTTACTGTTCTTTGGATATAGCTCCTCATTGTCGGGGCTCACATCTTTCCTTTTGCCTGGGATGCCTTTGCTCCTTCACTACTCCCGCTCTGAGCCCCGCCTCTTTTAATACCTAGCCCGGAAGTCCATCCCTCCCATTGACGGGGACACTGTTGAAGTCTGAACTCGTGGACTTGACCACACCTTGTCCTGTATGATGGCCAATGTCTCTCTTCTATGCTTGTGATGCCCTTGAAGTTCTGGGGCTCACAGTCCTTTCCTGTAGTATTCCTGAGGATTTGGGCACACACTCTTAGTGGATGCTCACACATCTGTGCCACAAATTAATCTAGTGCTTTTCTCCAGTGGTAAGCACAAGGAAATAGATGATAAAATGCAAAGCAGAAAACAGTCATCACTGAGCCATGTGCTCATCTTACTTGGGAATGGATTTCTGGGCAAGATCCGACCCCTGCAGAAATGAATTTGATGACTTGGTTATGGTATTTGCAGACATTGAAGAGAACCCTGAAGACTAGTGCGTTGGGAGAGGTCTGAAGGAAGCCGGACCAGTGCCTGCACTCTCAGAGCTTCTTGGGTGCCCTCTCGCTCTTGGACCTGCAGCAGGACCTCTGGTACGTATACTACATGGACCTCTTTGCTGCTTGAGATACCCAAGTTCGAGGATGAACCCCTGTGTTGGAATTCCTATCTTTGTGGTATCTGCAACTTGAAATATCCTGTGCCATTCTTAATTCATGCTTGGATGCTTTCTTACTGCTCTCTGGTAAATAGCTCCTCACTGTATGTTTATTTCCCCACGGGCATATTACACAGAGACTGGAGCCTGTGTTTCTAACAACTTCTCCAAGGAAAACATCACAGGTCACGTTCCCGGAACTGAGAATCTCAAGGGGGCTTCCAAACTTCCATCTCTATTACCTCCTTTTGGCCTGGCATTTGCTTGTAGCTAACAGGAAGGGTTTGTCTTGAGCATTGCTGTAGACATATGTGATTTGGCGGTTGAAAATTTGAGTCACTGCTGACCTTCAACTGCAGTAGTGAGTAGTATATAGACATAACCTTGTAGATTATTACCCTTTAATTCCCAGAGCCTTAGTGTTTCTTTGTCTTGAGAATGACCTCACTGCTTTTTGAATTTGTAATGGAATGCACAGTCATTTACAAGTAGTCACACAGTGATCCCTTATACTTCTGTTCTGCCTTCCCCTGTTTCCAGAGGTCTGTCATGTGCATTATCTCGTGTGAGCCTTGTAACTACTCTGAGAGGTAGACTGAGGGGTTATTTTAATTTCTAATTTTCAGGTGTGGAATTCGATGTTTAGAAAAGTTCAACAGTTAGCTAGAGGTTTACAGTTAGCAGAACTGTTCCAGGAATCTCGAGTAGTCTAACTCTTAATTCAGTGTTCTTTTTACTACTTACTCTTGCTGTGATCTTGGGAATGTAGTTAACCTCTCCGAGCCTCAATTTGCCTATACTAAAGTGGACATAAGACTGTGTCCAGGGGTTATTGCTAGTAGGGATGAAATGAGATCTATCTGGGGAAGCCTGTACTAAATGGTAAAGCATTGAATCCAAATAGTCCACCAGAAGTGTGGCAAAAAGAAAACTATCCAGGGGAAGCCGGGATAGCTCAGTGGGTTAAGCGCTCGCTTTGCAGTGCCGGGGACTGAGGATCGAATCCCGGTCCCGGCCCGTGTGGACCTATATGCTGAACTGGGGAGTTCCCCCAGTTCAGTTCTCTCTCTGTTTCTGTCTCTGTATCTCTCTCTCTGTCAAAAAATAAAATAAAATAAAACAGAATAGCCTTTATATACTAATTACTAATTAAAAAAAAAAAAAAAAGAAAATTATCCACCCCCACCCGCAACTTCCCTTTTTGTAATGAAATCAAGTTCAAGAATGGTGTTGGAATTGTCAGGGATCATGAGCCCTCAGCTCTGTGGTCAGAAGATTGGCCTGGCTGTCCTGCCTGAAGGCCGACGAAAACGCTGGTGTCGGCTAGGTCCTCTTTGTCTACAGAGCTCTCTCTGTGTGTTCCTTGGAACAGCCTTGTATCCTGGAGACAGTTTTAGGTCTGGCAGGACCAGAGTGCAGGAGTGGGGAGCTGGGAATGCGGTGTGCGTCCTTTAGCTTCATCCACAGGGGATGGGAATGTGGCATGGGCGATGGGCTGGAGGTGGGTGAAGCACTGGGTTGGCAGGCCTAACTTCTCCCGTTTCTCCCTGACTGGCACTTCATAGGGTACATCTTAAGAATCCACAAGGCCAACATCACATAGGCAGAACAGGTTACTTAGCAGTAACACTTTTTGGAAAATCTGAAAAGGATGGATTTCAGGTTGGCAATCAACACATTAGGAGCTAACAGTGTGATATGATCTGAAAACAGCCAGAGTGACTGAGGGATGAGATCGTGGATAGCTTCATTTTTATACCCATAGTCACCTACACAAATTCCAAACCCATGAGACAGACATAGGTTGTTTGTATGGTTCTCAGAGGCAAAACGGAGGACAGGAGGTTGAAGACCAGGGAGCCAGATTTTGTTGCCATATAAGGAAGAACTTTCTGTTGGAGAGATGGAATTTGCAGCCGTAGGAGATTGATTTCCACCTCACTAGAGACCTCAAGGATACCAGTGGGGGATTCATAAAGGGCATGGACTTAGTGACTTTTATGGTCTTTTCTCCTTTTGAGATCCCAGAGCCAATGGTTCTTTCTCAGTGGTCAAAAGGAAGACAGGGGGAAGCCGGGATGGCTCAGTGGGTTAGGCGCTCACTTTGCAGTGCTGGGGACTGAAGATCAAATCCTGGCCCTGGCCCGTGTGGACCCATATGCTGAACTGGGGAGTGCCCCCAGTTCAGTTCTCTCTCTGTCTCTGTATCTCTCTCTCTCTCTCTCTCTCTCTCTCTGTCAAAAACTATAAAAAAAAAAAAAAAAAGGAAGAGAGGTACACACACATTAAAGAATGAAAGGCACCACTGTGGATATGGAAACTGATCTCCAAATGCTATGTGCAAAATAGAGTGTAGATACAGACTTTCTCATTCTGGTGTTCATACCTATCCTTGTAGCTCCGTCCTTGGTCTTCCGAGTCCCCAGGCCATCCCTGGGCATCCATTTTTCATAGAATATCTACTTCCTCTGCTGAATTGTTTCTGTCGCAATATTGGAACGGACAGGATGACATCTTTTTACAGAACGTACAAGGTCTGATGGCAGGTCTGCTAGTCTTCTCAGTCACACATGAGGACCATAGCTTTCCCCTCTTCAGGCCTGCCACTGGGACCTCTGGAGAGAACCACAGTGTCAAGAAGGATTCTTTACCAAGTTCTGGTTCTGGCATGCGGTGGGAGGTCCTCTGATCCTGTTGCCTTACCTTATTTAATAGTCAGTTATACATTTGTGTTCATTTATTAGACATACAGTAAGAAAGAAATGTTTGCAGTATTCAGGTACTTGAGACATGCTTGCAAAAACAAGTAATCAGAATAAATGTGTCGTGACTCTTTGTCTAGAGTCAGACTAAGTAGTAGCTGTTTTAGAGCATGTAGTTGGACAAGTTTGGACTATCTGCCCTATTTGTGGATGAGACAATATAAGCTACAAGGGGAGAACTGATTTGTCCCAGATCTTAAGGAGTGATCTAGGCTTAGGGCTTGTGTCCCCTAGCTCCTGGAACTAGTGCTGTTTATTGCTAGAAGACAAGCAAACTCATGGTGCAGGTCTGGGTGATGATTCTGAAAAATGGCTCTTCTGATCTATGGAAGCCTTTATAGCCAGCAGTAGAACAAGATCATGGTAAGAAATAGAAGCACCGAGAATCCAAGATAATAGATTTCTTTATCAGAGCAGACTCGTCTTATCCTACATCACCATTTCCCCCAGTATCTCATCTCTCTCCTTTTTCCTCCTCTTAATTCATTCTGGAGTCATTATAGACCAGATTCATGCCTGATCAACTTCACTGATCCTATTTAGTTACTGAACAGTACTCAGGAACTTCTGATTGGAGTTAACTTTACCAATTAAATTGGGCTTTCTACCCTCCTACCCTCCCTACCAAAGTTCTCTTGAAAGTCTGGTTTTATTCTGGGAGTTTGTGCCTGGTGTCTGTCTTATGAAGAATTCATGCAACACTAAGTTTCCGGGAGGACTTTCGGCCCAAGGCGCAGTCAGAGACTGGGGTCTGAGGGTGGGGGTTGTTTTCTCATTTGTCAATAAAGGAACTGCAGACTTGATTCTGGTGACCTCTTCAGGGGAAACCGACTAAATTAATTAATAGATTGACTTCCTAAATGTAATTGCATTCTTGATGGCCCCATTCCTAAGGTGAACTTACAGACTTTCAAACCAGTCACTTCCTTGTTTGGGTGGGGGAGGATTTTTCTGTAACTGGACATGAGTACAACACTTTAGACTCTCCTTCTTTCAGGGTTAATCATTTATTCCGAGTAAGGAATTCTGTCTTAAGCGGGGCATGTTCTTTAAGTGCCAGAGAAGAGAAGGGTGATTTTTCTGACCTCCTCCAGCCTGCTTTTCCATTTATGGAAATGTTTACCCACCACACTGATCTATTGGAAGTGAAGGAGGTGACTCAGGGTTTAGGAGAAGCAGGATTTGAATTCTTGTTTTCAGAAACAAAGTCATTCCCCTCCCCCCTCCCCCGCCCCCACCCCTCCCCCTCCATTCCTTTGCCCCTTGTTCTGGAAGCTGAGGAGAGAATGTCTCAGTGCTGTTCCCCTCTGGCCTCAGGATCACCTCCTTGCAGTGGGACTCAGGGTGTGTAAGAGGGAGTGAGAGCCGCAGCCTGTGGGGCTGACATCGCGTGAGTACATCATTATTGCCAGAGTGAGTGGCATTTCTGCTCTCAGACCCTGGGCAGACGGCACTGACAGCTGGCTCGCCGGCCTGGTGCTGGGGCTTGATCCTGGGAGTGCTGGCTGCTGTACTTTGTGGGGTGCACAGCGGTTTCTCAGGAGAGTCCTCCTCCCAGAGGGATTTGGAGACGGACTCTGCCTGAGGGGAAATTCTATTTGTGTATAAAAAAATGAGAGCGAGGCTTCCTCCCATCTGAGGCCTAGCTTGAGTTGGGGAGAAAGAGAATTTTGGAGTGTTGTCTGTCTGATTGCTACAGCTTACAGCAACAAGCCGGCAGGGATGTTTGGGGATGCGTAGGGAGGGACACTTTTAGCTTGAAAACCAGTTATGGTTGTATTTAGGAATATGCAAGATGTTGCTCTGTGGCTTTTGCAAAGCATCCACCATCAGGAATAAGTACCTGGTGTGCGGGGCACTGTGGAGGTTTGATGGACTGTCTGTCAATGTTGGAAAGAGGCTTAGAGATTATTGAGTTGAGCTGTCTCCCTTTACAGCATGCTAATGGGCAGTTGCAGGTCCAGGGGGCACACCTAACTGGCCTTGCAGGTTCATGGCTCATTAGGTGGGATTGGAACACAGGTCTCACTCTTACTCTGGGTTCAGTCCTCCTTCCACTGCACTTCAGCTGCCCCTTCAGGCTAAGGCAGAGGACATGCCCATTTTGCAGATGAGGAAATTGGGTCTGAGCGATGCCTCTGTTGCCCACACTTACTGATCCAATTGGTAAGAAACAGAGCTAGAACCACGTTCTCCCAGTTCAACTCTCTATCACGTTAGGTGCTTAGGTGCCTCAGTTAGTTTTTTAAAGTTTTACTTTTGTTTTCTTCTTTGGGTTCTACTTTCTTAGCTTTTTCTGCTTTTTTTTTGGTCATGTGAATGTTTGAATATGAGCTGCTGCTTTCTGATCTGCTTTGCTGCCTGTATCTTTTTCTTTTCTGAAAGGGGATGATAGCTTGTCCAAAAGGCAGAACTGAAGAGTGGAGTCCTTTATTTCACTTGCATCCGTGACAGTGGAAAGTACGCAAGGGCCTTGAACGAAATTGAGCAGGGCTTTCCATCTAAGCCTCTACTGCTGTCCTTGAAGCTGCACCGATTCTGGGGTATTATTCCCTCCTGTTGAAAGGTGAGCGCTGATTCCAAATAGATTTTAAACACACACACACCTCCTTTATCCTCCTTTGATGCCGTGGCAGCATTTGAGAGAGATCAAGAAGCTCACTACTCCATTACCGTCCACCAGATGCCATAGTCAGTAACTCTTTGCGGTCAGTTCAGTTTCTGATCAGCTTGGGGCCCCTTTCTCCATTGCAGAGAAGACGACGGAGAGGTGCTTTGGGGAAGCACTTTGATGCTAGCGGCATTAAATGGCAGAGTTTAATAGAGCAGAAAGTGCTGTGAGACCGGGGCAGAGCTCTGTAGGCTGCTCTGATGGCCAGGGGAGGCGGGTCTTGACCACATCGCCCAGGTGCCTGCACGCAGCCTGTCTCCTCCACCTCGGCCTGTGGCTGGGTGGCTGGGTGGGTGGGGAGGCCCTGCTCACCAGGTGGGAGGAGCTTCCTTGAAGGCTGCAGGCTTGGGATGTTTTCTAGCTGTGGTGCTGATGGACAGGGGCACTAACAGGGCAGGGCTGGTAGTATCAAGGTGAACGCCATGCCTGTTAATAGGGAGAACTGATATGAATTGATTGCTCCATGGGGCACTTGACCTAAATCGTAGAATCACTACTACAGCTACCCGGGACTACATGCAGTTACAAAAACATTTTTTTTTTTTTTAATTTTGGTAAAATACACACAAAACATTTACCATTTTAACCATTTAAAGATTTATTTATTTATTTATTTATTTATTTATTTATTTATTTATTTATTGTTTTTGACAGAGAAAGAGAGAGAGAGAGAGATACAGAGACAGAGAGAAAGGGGAGGGCCCAGAACAGTCTCCATAGTTGCACATCATTGGTTTTTCCACATAGTTTCATTCCACAGGTGGGCTTGGGGCTGCACAGGGCAGGAACTGGGCCGGGGTCTCACCCTGGTGAGAACTGAACTGGGGGCGCTCCCCAGTTCAGCATATGGTTCTGCACAGGCCGGTGCTGGGATTCGATCCTCGGTCCCTGGGGCTGCAAAGTGAGCGCCTAACCCACTGAGCCACCCCGGCTTCCCCATTTTAACCATTTAAAGTGTACAGTTCAGTACAGTCATATGCCGTGCCACCAATCTCCAGAACGCTTTTCATCTGCAAAACTGGAACTCTGTACCCATTTAAACATTAACTCCTCATTCTCCCCTCCTGTCAGCCGCATTCTACCTCTGTCTGTGTGAGTCTGACTATTCCAGGTATCTCATGTAAGTGGAATCATACAGTGTTGATCCTTTTCTGACTGGTTTCTTCATTCAGCATAATGTCCTTAAGGATCAGTATGTTGTAGCATGTGTCAGAGTTGCCTTTCTTTTTAAGGTTGAATAATTCTTTTTTGTATGTATATACTACATTTAAAAAAGTCCAGTTAGGTACTAGTTTTTTTAAAATTGTTTTTGACAGAGAGAGATAGAGACAGAGAGAGACAGAGAGAGAAGGGGGAGGGCCCAGAGCAGTCTCCACAGTTATATGTCATCAATTTTTGACATAGTTTCATTTCACACAGGTGGCGGGGAGGGCGCAGGGTGGGAACTGGGTCAGGGACCTCCCCCATGAGAGGTATACCCTCATGAGCTGGGGGCCGAACCCGGGGCCTTCTATAGGGAGGCTCGCCTTGGCAGGAAACAAACTGCCCCCCCTTGCCCCCCAATGGAAAGTATACCAGTTCAGCATATGTGTCCCCATGGGCTGGGGCCAGGATGATCTTGGACCTTGGGGCTGCAAATGAGTGCTCCACCCACTGAGCCATCCCAGCATCCCTGGGTACTATTTTATAAACCTTTTTATAGAGGAAGAGCCTGAGGCTTTGAAGGGTTAAGGAAGTCATGATTGCAGTAGTGGAGCTGGGATTTGAACCCAGTAGTGTGACTTCAGAGAGCATGTGATCAGGAGTAAGCAGATACTGGATTTTAGCTGGCGAGAGTGTGCAAAACTAGCGTGAGTCTTAACTGGGTAGTGACACCTCCTTATGCATCACTGTGACATTTCAGTAGCCGAGTGTTCCAAAGGACTGCACCGAGGTGTTGTCCTTGGTTGTGCATTGGCCTTTGAGAATCTCAGAGCCAAATTTCAAGCCCACCTCTAGCAAATGGTGTGAGACTTGTGGCTTTTACGTTTTGTATCACTTGTCCCTTTCCTTCACCTCATTTTTCCTTCCCTGTCCCAGTTTTTTCCACTTAAAAAATCTCATGAACTATGTGCATCTTTTGTCAGGTACTGAAGATCCATTCTGGAACAAGGCACACTAGAAATCAGTGACATGGTGTTGGGTGTTTTTGTGATGATTGTGTCTAAGAAGTAGTGAGTCTGGGGAGCAGTGGGCAGAGACGGAAGATGGGAGTTTCTTACTTGGCTCTGCGGCTCACTCAGTGTTTAACTTGAGCGATGATGCATGCTCCCACCTGAGTCTTGATTTTCTCGCCTGGACGATTGGGGTGGTTGTTGATGGTAGTGAGCATTTTATCTGTGCTGAGCCCTATACAAGCCACTCTCCCTGATTCATCTTGTCCACTCTCCCAGCCCTCCCACAAGGCAGGTGCTGTTCCCCTCATTTCACCGTAGATAAGGAAGGTCTGGAGAAGGGGAAAGACTTGCCCAAACTCCTCCAGCTCCTGAGTGCAAACATTAGTGATTCACGTCTGACTCCAAAGCCCAGGGGCTTAGCCACGGCTCTAGGCTACTTGCCCTTCTGCCGCCTGTAAGGTTTCTTTCACTGGTGACATGTATTTGTCTAATTTTATTAAGTCCTTATTGGATTGCCACTTCTGTGCCTTGTACTGTTCTGGGCACTGATCCAGCACTGGGTTTAGAGTGAAGAAAAAGACACAGGAAACAAGGATCCCTTGGAGCTCCCATTCCAGTGGGGGTACGATATGTGGAGGAGGCAGATAATAAATGAACACGTAAACAGTAGAGGGTGATAAGTTAACACTTAGGAAGATTCACCGAGGCACTCTGACTGAGTGAATGGAGGAAAAGCTCTGGGAGGTGATTGTTTAAGCTGAGATCTGAATGATAGGGAGCCAGTCTGGGGCATCATCGATGCAAGCGCTGTGCAATGGGAATGGGCTTGTGTTTGAGGGAAAGAAGGAGCCCAGTGTGCTAGGAGGCAGTGGGCTGTGGGGGGAAGATGGAGAGGAGAGCAGGGAGGGGCTGGTAGGTGATAGTGAGTGAGAGCAGGGGCTTAGACCCAGGTCTAGTGTGAAGGGGGGCACCTGAGTTATGTTTATCAGCATCATTCTGGCTGCTTTGGGCGGAAGTGGATTGCAGGGGCTGGAGCAAGAGTAGAAACAGGAAGGTTAGGAAGAGAGTCTTACAATCATCCAGGTGGGAGGTGGCAATTGCTTTGATCAAGGCGGTAGAAGTGGGGTCAGAGAGAAGTGGATGGGTTCGTGATATGGTTTGGAGAGATTGTCTATAAGATGTCAAGTGCAGTTTCCTTCAGAACAAGGTCAACCTCAGTGAGCAGGTATCTGGGCAACCCTGACAGAGGTGAAAACATCTGCAGCTGATCTGGACTGAGGAGACTGTGTGCTCCCCACTTTGGGTTCTGACCTTGAGCTTCCATAGAAGAAACAGAGGGCAGTGACTTCTGCCTCTGACTTCCTGTCTGAGAGCTGCTGGCCTCCCCCAAACCGAGCCCTGCAGCGCAAGCTGCTTCCTTTGCTCTCTCTGGGTATTTGTATAAAGCATTCTTTCCCATCAAGAATACAGAACGTTCAGAGTGATGTTGACTTTATGGGCCAAATTTAACGTAGTGTGTTTTCTTTTTTAAAGATTTATTTTTATTGTTTCTGACAGAGAGAGAGAGAGAGAGAGAGAGAGAGAGAGAGAGAGAGAGAAGGAGAGAAGGAGAGGAGAGAGAGAGAAGTGGGGAGGGCTTACAGCAGTCTCTACAGTTGCAAGTCATTAGTTTTCTACATGGTTTCATTCCACAAGTGGGGGCAGGGCTGCGCAGGGCAGGAACCAGGCCAGGGTCTTGCCCCAGTAAGAACCAAACTGGGGGCACATTCCGGATTAGCATGTAGGTCCGCATAATCTGCGGCTGGGATTCGATCCTTGGATCCTGGGGCTGCAAGACCAGTGCTTTATGGTCTGAGCCATCCTGGTATCCCCTGTAATGTTTTATCTTGATGTGTCGTCTGTTCTTACAGAGATTCCAGCCTCTACTAAATTCCCTGGTAAGGAGCCTTCAGCCAACAGCGCTGTAAGATGGGTCTGGACGGCAGGCAGAGTGGGAGCCCAGAAGAACTTGGGCTTCTAAGCTGCACATTGGCTTGAGGACCCTGGTCCAAGGGCACCTCCCAGCTCTCCTCTTCCATTTACTTGTGAATTCACACTTGCTGGCTTTTGCTGCTCCCTGTCATTCCTTTGAATGGGTTGGCCTTTCCTGAAAATGCTCCATTTTTCAGTGGAGAAACTGCTCTTAGAGAAATTAGGCGATTCAGTCAATGTAAGGTAGTGGGAATCCAAGATTCCTGACAAGACCTTCTGCTCTGGCCACTTAGACAGAGTGACGCATATGACCTCCTGTCCCTGGGTGTCTCACGGTCATTGTGTACTGAACCCAGCCTAAGCCTGGAGATGCTCAGAGATCATAGACAAAGTCACCTGAAATTTACTCCTGAGGCTTCTTCGCTTACTCCTCTCCAGTTTGCAGTCTATAGTTACCAGGAGTTTTTCTTTTAAGACTTTCACATCACCTCTTAAAAATAGTGTTTTGTTATTTACTCATTCCAATGTCTTTTAAATTTTCTTTCTTATTACCCATTCATTTAGTCAACAAACATTTCTTGAGTTCTTACTGCATGCCAGGCATTGAGCTAGGTGCTAGGGATTGATTCAAAGATAATTTGGAGGCTTTTGGAAGGGGAGTGGATAATTACAGCACAGTGAGATAAGTGTTATAATAGAGGGATATATAAAGAACCAGAAATAGCCCTATGAATAACATCTCTCAACAAATTGCCTCCTTTTTTCCTTTTGGATTATTCCCTTATGTATATTGCCCAAAGTGGGATTACTGGGTCATTTAAAAAGAAAACAATTTGGCACAATAAGATATGTAATGGCTTGCCTGGGGAATACAGCTAAATTTTCAACAGGGGGAAAAATTGTTGATGACTCCAGATTTAGACACTTCACCAGGAGAACTGGGCAGATTTTGTATTACAGTACTACCACTCTCAGTGTCAGCATTGCTGCTTTTCAGGGGCAACACCTACTCTAAACATGTCAGCCTGCACGTAGAAACCCGTGTTCTCATACAGTGAACTCTCAGGTAACTGGCTCCCCTGGGGATTGGTAGATGTTGGATAAATGTACCCGGGAAAGTTCTCAAGCAACTGGCACCAAAATTTTTGCTGGTTGCCCGAGTTCTGGTTAAGTGAGGATCTCCTGTATTTAATCACACAAGTTACTTGTTAATTCTCATAAGAACCTAGCTATGTAAGTATGGTTGTTTCTATTTTACAAAGGAGGCAACTGTGCCTTTGTTAAAGAGAAGTGATTTGCTCACGATTCCATAGTCAATTTGTGGTGACTCTAAGAATCAAGTATGGGTCTTTTGATTCCCTGACCCCTGTCCTGCCCTCTATGTTCTGCTTACTACTAGGGGTAATTACACCACAGCTAAGGTCCAGGGTTCATTTAATGAGTGGTCGGGACTCATCTCAAGAAAGCCAGGATCTACAAAATAGGTATAGAAGTCCTAACCCCCAAAGTCACTGCCAGGGGCCCTCTGTACTTTGACCCCAAAGTATTCCTCTGTACTTTGACCTGAAAGGACCTGGAGGCCCACTATTCCTGATTTTGGCTCAGGTCCTGAAAGGTTAATAGATACATGGCCTTAGTACTGGAGCCCAGAATCCCAAGTAAAACTGAAATCATGCCACAGTTCTGCTTTGAAATATTTATTATTTTCCTAGTATATTCAGCTGTGTGTCCCGGACTGTAAGTTTATTTATTTTGTCATTTAAAACATTTTCCTAGTATTTTTGGCATGCAATAAAATCTCCAGTTTCTGGGACCCAGGATTCATCATAACCAGATGGCAATATGTGCCCACCTTGAACTTCCCTGATGCTCCTGCTTACTCGTCCTTCAGTCAGCCATGTTCCATGCTGTTCCCCACACAGGCCCGGCACGTTCTCACCTTCGTGCTTTAGCTCACGTGGTTCCCTTAGCCTGTGAGGAGTGCTCCTGTCTTCATCCATAAATGCCCTATTCTGCCTGCAAACTTATGCACGTGTGGATGCTTTCTGAATGAAGTGACCCCTGATCCTCCGCTCCTCATTACTCACACTCCCCATCATTACTCACTCCTCCACACTAAAGTGATTTCTCTGTCCTGTCTTCTAACTCACACCACAGTGAGCTGAGAGGCAAAGGATGAAACTCTGGAGCTTATGAGCATGAGATCTTGGCTGTGATACTCTCTAGCTGTGTGATCTGTCAGGTCAGTTAACCTGATTGAGCCCATTTCCTCATCTGTGAAATGGGTATAAATAATCACACCAAGCCATAGTGTTGTTAGGATTTGTATTGTCTGTGCTTCTTCTAATGCACTTACCATCTTCTATTATAATCTGTTGATGTCTTCTCTCTCCTAGACTGGGAGCTTCTAAGGAGGGGAATCACATCTTGCCTGTGTCTGACAGATGGGACCTGCTACAAAGTCTCCTTTTAGGGAAGGAATTCCATACAACTTAACTGTTGATGCCCATCCAGGCTAATTACTAGTCAAAGGCCCCAGTCACATGGTGCCAGGCCTGGTGGGTGTTCTGGGACATGAAGCTTTGGGCACACACAGTATGTGCTGGATGGGCCTCTGCTTCCTGCTTCTTCAGTGACAGGACAGCAGCTGGAACCTGTTCAGTCTATGTTCTTCTGGTTTACCAAGCTGAGTGGTGCTGGCGGTTTCCTGAACGTAGAGTGGAAATCCTGCTGAGAATACGATACATAGATCCTTTCCTGGGTCTTTGATGAGTGAGAGTCCCAGACTGGAGGCAAGGGTCCATGAAGGTGTGGGTTTGGGACAACTCTGAGAGCCACCTTCTTTTCTGACTTTTCTGTGGGTGAAGCCCTTCAGAGAAAGCCCTCCGTTAGACACCCCCACCCTTGCTATGCTTGGAAGTTGATCATGGAAGGGGATTCAGTTCTTTCAAAGGATTGCTCTTCCATTTAACTTTCGCCTGAGTCATTTCCCAAAATGTCAGTGCTCATGAGTCTCAAGATGCAAGTGTCTGAACCTGGCACACAAGGTCCTCCATGTTCTGGCCGCAGATTCCTTTCCAGCTTCATGTCACACCGCATCCCTCTACGTCTTTTGCCACTGGCCTCACCAGATTAGTCACTTTCCCCCGAGATCACCCTGAACTCATCCTCACGGCCTTGGCACATTGTGTTCCCTGGGCCTGTTTCCTCCTCCTCATATGTGGAAAACCTCTGGGGTGTTCAAGGTCGGTTTAGAAGTCATCTGCAGAGCTCTTCCAAACTCTCAAATGACATTGCATGTACTTGTGCTCTGCATACTTCTCATTCTGTTTTGTGTGTTCCCGCACATTCCTGGTGAGGCTACGAGCTCTTTGAGAGCTCAAGGCATGTTTAACTCAGTACCCACGAGCTCCATGCATACACTGTGCCTCACTAAGGACAGGAGGTGCTAGCACATGTTTTGTGCACTTCTGTATGCAGGGCACATGACAACCTGTCAGCTTACAGTTACGCCAGAGGGTGTTTTAGAAGCTCGTACTAGGGTTACCTGCAATTTGTTTGATCATGAGCCCGGCCATTTGAATTGTTTTTGAATTGGCCTGTTATCAGCTCATTGCTAACCTTTCTCAGGCGGACTTCCCACATATCCAGCTGATGTCTGCTTAGTGCCAGAGCACTGAGCTTTTTATTTCACTTAGGAACAAAACAGCAAGGTGGAATTCAAGAAGGGTCTATCTGTTTCTACTGTAGACATGTTTTCAGTTTGAAAGTTCAGCCTTTGTTTTTTATCCCAAAGCTCCTTGAAATATGCAAATAGCAGAAGAATTTTTTAGATATATTTCTTCCCCTAGCAGAATAGCTGCCCCCAGTATAGGTGTAAGTGCAAAGTAATGAAACCATGTCAAGGAGCTTGATTTTGAAGACTAGGTTTCAAGCCACGACTTTACTCTTTCCTAGCCTGAAACCTTGCCTAACCTCCCTGACCCTTGGTTTTCTCAATAGACAATTGGGAAATCTTTCTTATAGGCTTGATGGAAAGTTTAAATGAGGTGTTGGACCTTAAATTGGGATTTTTATTACTGGGTGATTCATAAACTGTGTTTGAAGGCTATTTTTAAGTAGCAGTTCCAAAAAGTGTGCCTTTGAAGGAAAATGCTTGGATGTTTAAATTTTCATTCATGTTTTGTTTTGTTGTTTTATTTTTTGGATGACAAAATAAATGAATTTGTAGTCAGGACACGTACAGCCTCTAACAGACTTAGGGAACATACATGACTTGTAAGACTCAGTTATAGTCCAAATAGATTAGAATCATAAGCTTTGAGAAGTGATAGAAAGCCTGACAGTCAAAGGGGTGAACACTAACTAATACATACTGTGTGCTGGCTTTCTGCATGAATATGGGATCTTGGAACATGATTAGATACACCCTGGTGGGTGGGTGGTGTTAGTCAAGAGAAGGTAAACCACTTACACAAATCCAGTATCAAAGCCTTGTACTTTATCCCATACTCACGATGGCCTCTGGACAGTCTTTTCATTTACACATGTGACAACACTTCCTTTACTTGGTTGACCCTTTGTCCTCTCAGTGCTGGGACAGCCACTAATTCCAGGCCAGATAAAGCAGTGCAAGGCTGCACTCTTGATGTGTCATCACTTGATTAATGATCTAGATGAGGGTCTTGATTTTTCTGGCCTGAAGCTGCTCATTTTGAGCTCTTTTGACTGTACACATTCATCAGCCTTTATTTTTTTTTTCTCCTTTTCGGGGAGGTATTTGCCTTTGCCCATCTCCACTATTGAAGTCAGGAATGTATTCATGTTTTCTTTAAAAAAAATTATGGGTAGGAAATTCATTGAGTCTTTCCCCATGATCTCCTCCAACCAAGTGGGGGTGGGAAAGAGGAGGCACAGGGCTGGGAGGAGCTAAGGTTCTCATCTTGAATATGTCACTGACCAGGGAGAAGACCGAGTCAACCTCTCCTAGCATCAGTGTCTTTATCTGTGAAAGAGTGATGGCACTACGAGATGACTCCTGAGATTTTAAAATTCTGCATGTTTCATGGTGTCAGAACCATCAATTTCTGCTGAGCTATGTAATCCTGCAGCTGTTTCTCTGATACTTTTCAATCTTTAGATTTAATCTATTCAACAATGTATAATTTTTGGAAGGGAAGCTTTTATAGACACTTCAGAAATATAAGGGTGGTAGTGGGGGGATAAATGGATGTTAAAAAATAGAAAACAACCAATTAAATAGTATATAGCATGTAATTCTCCTTGGAAACTTACCATGAAATTGAGGAGCACTTTAACAACTGGTAATTTAAATTGCATTTGAACTCTGCTAATGGTTTGTTTGCATGGGAACTTCAATCATTTCACAGCGGTTCTCTAGCAAAGCTGCCTGTTCTCTTTATGAAAAAGAAGGGAACAAAATTATTAAAAGAGAACTTGACTATGGAAGAGGGAGGCTGCTTTTCCTTTGGTCATAGGGAGAGGCTGGCAGGTATGTGAAAGATTGCCCTAAGGCCAAGGTGGAGAGCTTTACCTTCCTGCCACGTTTGAAAGTCTGGGAAGTCAGACATCCCTTGCTGCTGTTGTAGAAACCATTCTGATTTGTACTTTCCCCAGGGTGGAGATACTTAGGTTTCCTGGGCTGTGGGCATGGGACTTTCTGCATGATTGCACTGCCCACAGGCCCATTTCTGGCCTCCTGATAGTTTATTCTTCAGTGAGTTTGACTTTATGCCTTTCTCTCATTGCAGTGGAAAGGCTTTGAGAAGTCTAGTATCCTTGAAGACCACAAGCTCTCAGGAGACGCATTGTGTTGCTGGGCTCATCTTGATTATTCCCCATTTTTCTAAGTTAGTTTCTTCCTGCTGTCGGACTCTCCTGTGAGAGCTTTGAGGTGGGAGCTCAGAGTCCTGGTGTGAAAGTCCTGATTTTGCTTCAAAGCTGATTGGGTGACTGAGGGCAAGTTCCTCTGCTCAATGCGACTCTCTGCCCTCCTCTGTGAAAGTGGTGATAACTGGGTCCCATGGAAGGCTTCCGAGACAGCGGCCCTGGATGGTCTGCCACTCGTGGTGGGCTCCTGGAGTGGCCACCTACCTGTTTTGGCCCCAGCTTCTGCCTCTACCAGTTGGGAGAGTTGAGGGTGGGTTATTTTTAAGGTCCCTCTTCACTTTGATCTTACATGGGTATTGGAAGACTGAATGAGAAAATCATTAATGAAACAACTCCATGATTGATTCAGTAATGTTTAAAATGGCAGCAATGAAAGTGAAAGTGGTAAGTTTTTTTGATATGTGGATTTCTCTTGCATATTAATAGACACATTTTATAACAGCCCACCGCTTTGGCATCTGTGCATGTTGGAATATATCTTGCATTATCCTTAGCAAAAGAGTAATTGCTCTTAATGAAATGAGTCTTGTAATGGGGACTCACTGCTAAATGTCAAAATGGCCCAGCTCTGCTGCTGCCCTGGGCTCTTCCTTTTCAGCCAAGGGCACTGGGCTCAGAGGGGTCACTAGGTCCTGTGGTTAGAAATTTGCCTGCAACCTCCTCATCCTTCTCTCTTTTTATTTGTTGTTCAGATTTTGCGGTTAACTTTTTTTCTTGCCTGATATGGGAGTGTCTAACTAAGTGATCTGTCTCTTTTGCCTCTGGTATTAGTGTGAACCTCTTTTCCCAGGAGACCTGAGGATGGACTCTGAGGTATTGTCACCCAGTGTGCCTGTCTTTTGGAGACAGATTGGTGAAATCAAATTAGGTGCTGACGGGGGCCATATTGGGAGTGATGCCAGGCTATGAACCCACAAATGGAGTGGCTTTTCCCTCTACACCTCAACCAGTTCATAGACCTGTGAAGTTCTAAAGCTGGTAAGATCCTAGAGATTCATGAGCCACCTGCTTCTTTCATTTTCCACAGGTGGGATCACTGAGGCTCAGAAATAGAACCTAAGGCGGAATCCAGTCACCTGGCTCTCAGTCCAGACCTTATATGTTTCCCATTGTTCTACTGGGTACTCATTGGACAGAAGATATTTTCCTCAATCGGTGAGTCCTATGCAGAAAAGAAGACTTTTCCCTTGTGTAATCAATGTGCAAGTTTTAATGAGTTTTAGAAAACTGTGATTTCTGGGGAATGCACAGGCACTAATAACTTAGAAGGACCAAGAACTTGAAAAGAACTGAAATGATCTTTCTTTTTTTCTTGAGTTGACTTCATTGGCAGTGGATGAAATATAATAATGCTAATAAAATGTGTGGCAAAGAAAAGGCAGGACTCAGCTCTTGGATGGTGGCACAAACAGAAATTGGAAGAAAATTTGGAATAATGATAATTTCCGGTTGCCAGTAATTGTATTGCTTTTCTCTTTCTCCTTTGGCATGGAGAGAAGTGTTTTTGAAATGGAAAGACCAGAAGGAAAATGTCAATGAACAGTGTTATGGGCATTTGTGGGAAAAGAAAGTAATATTATTGAGTGCTGCTTGTTTACCCCTGGGCAGGGTGCTTCTTCTGTGATCTCCCTTTGTGTTCACAACAACCCTCTGAGGTAGGGAGCTTAATTTTGCTTAGGCAAAGGGTGTGAACCCCTGTCTTAAAGGGCCTGCTAAAGCTCCATTGGGATCTGAGTTTGAATCCTGTTGCACACTCAGAAAGGAACATGGTCACCAGGTAAGGTAAGCTTTCCCTTGTGCTTGGGAGTTTCTCTGTGTTTAGAGGGTAGAATAGAACGTCATGCTCTGGAAAAGAGGAGTGGCAAAAGGAATCCATCCTATGGCTACCCTGGGCCGTGGGGAGTCTTGAGGAAATTTGCTGGAGAATTCTGGGAAAGGCTTCTATTTAGAATTCTAGATCTGTGGTCCTCATCCCCAGGGCCAGTGCATATGTCCCCTCAAGCACTGACTTTACATAAATAAGATGCCCTGCCATGTTTAGGATGTGGCTTTCCAAATGGCATATACGCTGCTGTGATTGATAAAACGTAACTTCATTTAAAAGTGTGACTGGGTTTATAGTTATGTTTTGCCACCTCCTTTCTTTTTTTAAGATTTATTTTATTGTTTGAGAGGGGAGAGAGAGAGAGAAGGGGGAGGGCCCAGAGCAGTCTCCATAGTTGTACATCATTCGTTGCAACATGGTTTCATTATACACAGGTGTATATGGGGCTGCACAGGGCGGGAACTGAACTGGGGCCTCCCACATGGGAGGTGAGAATCTTCACCACTATCCTGGCAGTTATTAGTTGTGCTGCAGTTCAGCACATGGGTCTGCATGGACTGAGGTTAGGAATCAAATCTCGGACCTCATGGTTGCAACGCAAGTGCACCCCACTGAGCAACTCTGGCACCCGCCTTTTCTTTTCTTAATCGATGTATTCTTAAAAGAACAACTGACTGCACCTGTGGGTCTGCATAGGCTAAAAGGCTGGAATCAAGTTGAGATGTCTAGGAAACCTTGCACTTGGATTAAAAAAAAAAACCAAAAAATGTAATGTGAAATGTCAGAGTGTGAGAGAATCCCTTAACTGGAGTGAGCTGGAAGACATGCAAAGGTTGTAGTTGTGTCTGCAAGCTAATTAGGAGCCAACAGTGGCTTTTGTCTTCTGAAACAAGGATGTGGCCTTAGGCTGAAAAAAATAGAGTGTGGCATAGAACAAAGTGGGTGGGGGTGGGGGTCCTGCTAGAAACAAGAACATCCAGAAAGAAGGTGGGTTTCAGGCCCGGTTTGAGCAGGGCATGGCTGTTCCTGGGCTGGGCTTCTTGCTCTGACCTCTTCTGTGCTCTGGCTTCATCTTCAGGATGTTTCACCTTGCTGGAGCCTGGGCTGTAGGTTGCCCCTTTGCTATTTGGAGAAAGGGAGCCCTGTCTGCCAGGTCTCCACAGACTTGCATAGCTGGGTATTCCTCCTCTAGTCATTGAGGCCACACGGAGGACATTACCTGGCATGTGGGAATCCCAGGGCTCTATGAATTTAAAATAATCCCACCCAATCCTCATGGCAGCCTTACAATGGAGAAGTGGTGGTTCCTCAAGAGAATGTCTGGGTGCTGTTAGGAAGTGGGGAGAGGGCAAAAGTTATGTGGTGACCGTGAACCTTTTAACTCTCTTGTCAGACCTCCCCTAAAGTGTCAGATTGTAGTTCTCACCTCATCCTCTACAAGGGACATTAGCCAAGTGGACTTTCCACACAAGGATGCTGGGAAGACTGGAAATGATGTCCTACCAGAAACGATGTCCCACTGGAAATGATGTTACAGGAATGAGATCCCAAGAAG
>PVKE010014208.1:0-35390 GCA_004027555.1 Craseonycteris thonglongyai
CTCCCCTTACACACCTGGCCGTGCAGGAGAACGTGCCTCCCCTTACACACCAGGCCCTGTAGGAGAACATGCCTCCCCTTACACACCTGGCCGTGCAGGAGAACGTGCCTCCCCTTACACACCTGGCCCTGCAGGAGAATGTGCCTCCCCTTACACACCTGGCCCTGCAGGAGAACGTGCTTCTTTCTACACAGCCCACTATGGTCTACTCGGCTCCGTGTTCAGCTGCCCACGCAGCATGTGACATCAGCCTAGACGCTGGACACAATTTCACGGCACGCCGATGACCGTGTGCCGGCACACACGTGTGTGCAGGGCCCCGGCAGCGGGTCGAGGCCGTAGGGAGGTGCCAGGATCTATCACCATTTGCTCCCCCAGGTCACTGAAAAGAGACTGTGGATCCAGCCAGAGCGGCTGACGCCGGGTCACCCGCTGGTGCTCACAGCCCCCAGGGTACGTCAGGGGGCGGCTGCTGAGAAGCAGCGTCGTGAAACATGACCACGGGATTTCACGGATGCGGTTCTAGGGGTGCTGCTAGCACCCCGCGTAGCCTCCTTACGGGGGCCCCTCGGGAAACGCTCGTCCATCCTCAGTGCCAGCCGCGGTTGTGCCGATTCTGGCCGCTTGGTTTTTAATGCTGTGGATCCTGATGGGCTGCACGGGTCGTGTCCAGTTTTGTCCTGGCATTCAGCAAGGAAGGTGGTCTCAAATGGTCGCTCTGTTTTTTCTTCTCCTTCATCCTCTCCTCGGGAATTTTTACTGGCGATCGATGGAGCGACCGCAGTCTGTTCTGTGCTCAGCTTCTCCGCCACGGTCTGTGTCTTGTCCTCTCCACGCTGCACGTTCTGTGACATCGTCAGTCCTATCTGACCGTTGACACGTGTTCTCAGTGACTAGAGAGTCGCCGAGGTGGTTTTTCATTTCAACGACTGTATTTTTCTTTTGCAGGATTTCTAGGTTTTCAGATCCTTCGTTGCTCTACCCCTCCCTGTTTTGTTTCAAAATTTCTTGTTCGTTTTGTCTGGATGGTATTTCCTTAGGACATCCAGACGGTTACTTTAAAGTTGGCTCCAGATTTCTTTATGGTTTTTCTTTGGGATGGAGTGGCCTTTTCTCCCCGTTGTTGATCGTGTCTCTTAGTGTCCTCCTTCCTGTAGTTGGAAACCTGGGTCTTTAAAGCACATCGTAAGTGGGAGGCTTGTTTGTCGGATCTTTCTCTCTCCCTCCTACTCCCACTTGCAGTTGCCTCTATGTAGCAACCCAAGGTCTCCTTGCCCAGGTCACATTTATGTTGTCACCTCATGCTCGTCCCGTACAGACAGGAGTAGGGCATCGCGCATTCAGCCGCCAACCTTGCTCAGGTCCCGGCTCTAAGACAGAATCCGCTTCCTGGGTTCTCGTCACCGTATAAGCTGACAACTGAGACCACCTGTCCTTCTCCCTGTGACGCCTTCGGACGGAACGACTGGCTCAGGGGCCTGTTCTCTGTGCTCCGCTTGCGCACCCTTATGGTCGCCCACGTCCCTGGGTGCGGCTGCCTCTCCCACCAGGCGGCAGATTGCTGAGGGGCGGAGACGGGGGCTCCCGCAGAAGCCCCCTGGATGTCTTGTGGGCCTGAGCCAACCACAATACGCTTGGTGGGATGGGACGCACAGAAATAGATGCGACTCGTACCGTTCTGTGGCTGTGCGTCACGAACAGCATGCTCAGCAAGGAATGTGGCTCGGTGCTCGCAAAGTGTCAGCCTTTTTAGCGCGCCCCCCATTTCGCAACACTGTTGGGGGCAGAGTTAGAGCACGCAGCTATTCTATGGTTTCACAGCGTGTTAGAAAGTGAGCCGAGATTCGCCTTTTCATGGGTTCACGAGATTTCTGGATTTCGTTGGGCCAGGATATAGCCGTTCATTAGCTGTTGCCAATGGAATAAAGTCTGAGGCGAGGTCTGGTTTTGCACAAATAGCAGATGAGTAGTAGAGAGCAGCTCCTCCGCTCTCCTGTAGCGTTCTGAGTAAGACTGAACTGCAGGATTTCCTCGAATGTCATTTAAATAGCAGAGAAAACACTCTACATGCTGCAGCCAGTTTTGCCATAACTGGCAGAAGCCGTAGTTTTTGAGTGTCGTTGGCTAAGTTCCACAAGACACAAATGTTTAAATCTTCACAGAATTCATGCACGTGGATGAAACTGTAGCCAAATCTGGAAATGTCAGACATGGGCTTTTTACACCAAAGGGGTTCTAAGGGTAGAACGTCTTTACTTTTCTGTCTTCCCTTCAAACGGCGCCTCTGTTAATTTTCTTCCATCGGGGCAAACATTATTAGTTATCGAGGGAACTGATGATGAGGGCCGTTTTGCTGCGTATTTACTGATACCCTGGACCTTCTGGTTAAGAACGGGGCATTTGACAATGAAGGGTTTTGCTGGAAACGTAGGAAGCAGGGCGCTGAGCCCGGTAGGCACATTTTCGTAGTCACTCCCCCACACATAACCCGAGGAGGTAGGAACCACGGTACAGCGGAGCCCAGCGAAGCGTGCGTACCTGGTGTAGAATCTCGCTGGGGTTCGAACCCAGGTGTCCTGACCCTGAATTCAGGCATGAAGTGTCTGCTCTGTCGCCATGCAAGGTTCATAGAGGACAGACCTGCTCCCCCAACGTCCTCAGATCCCGAACACCTGCACGTACGTAGACTCGCAGGGGACTCGTGATTGTTCCCTCCTCTTCTCCTGAGCCCACTGCCCTGATGAGAATGAGGGGAGTCAGTACGTCCAGCGCTGCCCGTGGACACCCGGGATGCCACCAGCTCGCGTGGGGGTCACTGAGTAGGTCCCAGCCTCATGACCATGTCATTCTAATACGTCCCGAACATCTGTCCTTGTTACCAGGTGTAAATGCAGGGACCTGAATGCACTTCAAAATAAAGCATCTTGGGAAGCCAGGTTGGCTCAGCGGGTTAAGCACTCACTTTGCAGCCCCGGGGACCAAGGATCGAGACCCGGCCCCGGCCCGTGTGGACCCATATGCTGAGCTGGTGAGTGCCCCCAATTCAGTTCTCACTGGGGTGAGACCCCAGCCCAGTTCCTGCCCCGTGCAGCCCCGCACCCACCTGTGGAATGAAACTATGTGGAAAAACCAATGATGTGCAGCTATGGAGACTGTTCTGGGCCCTCCCCCTTCTCTCTGTCTCTGTCTCTGTATCTCTGTCGAAAACAATAAAAATAAAATTTAAAAAATAAATAAATAAAGCATCTTTATATATTTTTATTTATTTATTTTTGACACAGAGAGAAAGAGAGAGAGAGATACAGAGACAGAGAGAGAACTGAACTGGGGGAGCTCCCAGTTCAGCATATGGTTCCACACGGGCCGGGGCCCAGGATTCGATCCTCAGTCCCCGGGGCTGCAAAGTGAGCGCTTAACTCACTGAGCCATCCCGGCTTCCCCTAAAGCATCTTTATCCAGATATATTGGCCTATTTTTAAAACATACCTTTTGAAACCAAAGTCTCCTCGGCGACACTTTCTTGGGAACAACCTGGGGGTTCCCCTTCTCTCAAAGGCGCCGGTGGCTTCTCCTGGGGTGCAAAGACATGACCTCTATTGCCACTTCCTGGAAGCGAGGGCTGTCCCCACCGGCCGGGCCTCGGCTCCTTTTTGCTGAAAGGTTTGCACAGGTGTTTCTGCCCACACCTGGGCGGGCCTTTGCCTTCACTCAGGATTTCAAAACTGAAATCTCAAAATAGGCCCCTGGCCTCCCAGCAAGCTGCCCGCCCAGACACACTGGACGTGCACGCACGGAGCTCCGCCCACTTTACTGCTCTTCTCACAGACCCCACCTGCACCCCAAAATACCTTTTATGGTTTATTCCCCCCCAAATTTTATATACTCTGCTAGGCATGGATTAGTCCCTTGGACAACCTCCCCTCCAGGTTTTTTTTTAACTGAATAACTCTGTACAGGAGTTTTCTGACGTCCCACCTGGTCCACCTCGCTCCACGTTAGCACTTGGCACGTATTGGGGGTATTTACTTCCGTGCCCCCCGGCCTCCCGGCTCTAAGCTCCTGGAGGGCGGGATCTTGTCGTGCTCCGCCCACCGCCACATGTGGACTCTGGGCCGTCAGCATCGACGGGGCCAGTTCTGCATCAGCATCAGTAAAGAGCTGAAAACACAGACTGAAAACTGCTCAAGGGGTTTTGCTGTTCATATACTTTATACCGTATTTGGTTACTTACACACACCCCAACTTCCTGGTATCGGCAACTGATAGACTCCATGCAAAAAGCCTTGTGATTACTTCTGTGGGTTAAACCTCCCTTTTTTTTTCTGTTTTTTTTTTAAAGCTCATGACTTTTTTTTTTTTTTAAGATTTATTTTATTGATTTTTGGCAGAGAGAAACAGAGACAGAGAGAAGGGGGAGGGCCCAGAGCAGTCTCCATAGTTGACATTAGTTTTCCATATAGTTTCACTCCACAGGTGGGCACAGGGCTGCGCAGGGCAGGAACTGGGCCGGGAGCCTCCCACATAGGTCCCGGCAAGAACTGAACTGGGGGCACAGCCCAGCTCAGCATGTGGGTCCTCATGGGCCGGGGCCGGAATTCGATCCTCAGGCTCTGGGGCTGCAAAGCGAGCGCTTTACCCGCTGAGCCATCCGGCTTTCCCAAAATCTCCCTTTTTTCTGGGATCCAGGTTACAAATTTTAAATGCGTGGGAGGAAAATGGACGCACTCAGCCGTTCCCCGTGCGGCATTGCGGGCGCCCGTGTGACGTCCCCGACCTGGCTGTGCTGTGGCCTCCCCGTCGGGAGAAGCCCGGGGAGGGGACGGCTGAACCTCCACTCGCCGGGATTGGATCACGTTGCTCTGGAGTCTAGGGGATGCTCTGCTCCAGAAAACCCGCGAAGACGCCAGGCCCGCCGGCTACGGAGGAGACCCCCGCGGGTCAGCCTGGACCAGTGACACGCAGCACGTAGGACGCGTCCCTTCACGTGGGGCTGGCCCGAGGCGGCAACAGGAAGACATTGAGCACACACGTCCGTGCTGTCTGGTGTGCGCATCCCTTTGTCAAAGTGAGGGCGTCTTAGTAAAATCCAAGGGATAAGGACAAGGTGTTCAATGAGTTCAGTTGTGACTGATGAAAAATGCACTCGGGGGTGTGTTTTCTTTCGTTCCCAGTCGACCAGGAAGTGACAGAAGTTCTGCCATCAACCCCACCGGGCACCCCCGCCCGCGGTGTGTGTTGGTGCCACGGAGGCTCGTTTGTGTGATGACGCAGGCGAAGGTGGGGAGCTGGGCGGGCAGTGGGGTGCTGGCCGGGACCTAGCCGCCTGGGGGGTTCTCCGTGGATCCCCAGAGCTGTTCTCCCAGCAGACGCCAGGGTCCCTTGGCGTCCCTGGGGGAAGCTGTGAGCTGGCTGTCACCGGCAGTGGGCACGGCAGGAAGTCTGGTGGGTGTGACGAGGAAACGCTGTGAATAGCAGGAAGGCATCCATCCTGAGCGTGGCGTGGGGCGCGGCGGGCGCTCTCGGCCTTCGCTTGCCTTCCGAGGCAGGAGCAGGGAGACCCCAAGGCCACCCACCCTCCCGGGCCCGCCACGCTCCTGGGTGGGCTGGGAGGGTCACATCTGGTGCGGGAGGGGCCAGGGATGGCAGGAGGCCTTTCGGAAAGTTCCAGATGGAGCGTTTTCTCCCCCGAGTGCGACCTGCCGAGGCAGCACAGGCGGATTCCGAATCAGGAAGCGGAGCTATTCTGTCCACGTTAGGTCTCAGGGGCTCCAGGCACCGGGAGGAAGGACCGGAAGGGAGGGTGCGGGGGGTGCCCGTGAGATGACCCCGCAAAACGAGGCTCCGCGTCCGACAGACGGAGGGCAAGCCGCACAGGCCACGGCGACCGTCCTCGCCGGAGGAGCAGGAGAGGTAACGTTAGTCGCCGATGAATAACAGACACACGCACAGAGCAGCGTCACTAGAGGTCATCAGAGCACAGCGCCATGCTAAGGGAACCGGTTCCAACTGGAACTGAGGCTCCACATCCCTCCTCGTGCGTGAGTGTTGCTTTTCCATTTACCTTTGCTTGGCGCTCACGGGAGAGAGATGGTTGGCAAGCTGGTTGCAGTTTAGTGCCTGGCTCACATTAATCCTAAACTGAATAGACATTGCAGCAAAATGCAATGCGATTGTTATTGAAAATGCATGAGGTCCAAAAAAAAGCAGAAGAAATGATGGAACTCCCCTAGTCAATCAGTATTTTAAAAGATTTATTTATTGTTTTTGACAGAGAGAGAGACAGAGACAGAGAGAAGGGGGAGGGCCCAGAACAGTCTCCATAGTTGCACATCATTGGTTTTTCCACATAGTTTCATTCCACAGGTGGGCGCGGGGCTGCACAGGGCAGGGACTGGGCCGGGGTCTCACCCCGGTGAGAACGGAACTGGGGGCACTCCCCAGCTCAGCATATGGGTCCACACGGGCCGGGGCCGGGGCCGGGATTCGATCCTCGGTCCCCGGGGCTGCAAAGTGAGCACTTAACCCACTGAGCCCTCCCGGCTTCCCCGTCACTCCGTATTTTATAAAATCGTTGTCACCGATGCACGTTGATTTACATGAGCATCAGTGACTCACGGTGACGGTGTTCACGTATCACAATGAAGTGCACCCACTATTTGGGTCACTGAGAGACAAGCGTCAAAAGCACCGTTGTTTTGCGACGGGATCGGCCGTGGGTCTCGGGGCCCCATGCAGGTGTCAGAGGTGAGCACTGTCTGCGTTCGGGCGTCTGTCCGTCCAGACTTTTGGAAGCAACTTGAGAGAAGCAGGGGGTTGGGCCGAGCGGGGCCCAAACCATGAGGATTCTTTGTCAGATCCTGCCCTCTGCTGGTCTGCGTCCAAAATGCAACCCTGGACTCCAGCAAATTCCCCGGAAATTCCTGTAAACCCCGGGATCCAGCCCAGACTTCACGTTTTAATGCCAGTTCCGCACAAACCAGATTTCAATCTATGCAAACAATGGGGTGGTCTCCCTATAACGCCGAAGGAACGTCCCCGTCCGGTTTTCTTTTTTTAATCGGCTGGCATGGAGAGACAGAACAGGGTGCCTGCTGGGCAGGCCCATGCACGTGGGGAACGACGAGTGACTCGCGCGTGTAAGTGCTTCCCCGATGCCCGTCCTCCTGCCTGGACCTCACACTCCCCTCCCCGGGGACAGTGCTGCCCCGGCCCCGCGGTCCCTCCCTGACCGCCTGTCTGAGTTTCATCCACTGGGCCGAACGCGTGTGCCCAGCTCAGGTGTCAGGCGCGCGTGACGGTTGTGCCAACAGGGAGACTGTGCGCAGATGCTCTGAGTCCACTCACAGCAGACACCAGGGTGGAAGGAGGAGACGTGAAGAGGGTAATCGGTTAATAAGGTGACCAGATGTTAACATGGGTAAAGCGGGACACCATGGACCGGGGGGAAGGGGTTCTTGATGAAAAATTGGGTCTATCTCCCGCCGTTCCCTAGCTTGTCGTGCATTCTTTCCAAAAATCGGGACTTTTTTAAAACGCCGCGGGACGCGGGACACATTGTTAAAAATCGGGACTGTCCCACCAAAAGCGGGACATCTGGTCACCCTACCCAAGGCCACTGTCCCCAAGGCCACTGTCCCCAAGGCCGCTGTCCCCAAGGCCGCTGTCACCAAGGCCACTGTCCCCAAGGCCACTGCCACCGAGGCCACTGTCCCCAAGGCCACTGCCACTGAGGCCACTGTCCCAAAGGCTGCTGTCACCAAAACCACTGTCCCCAAGGCCTATGCCACCAAGGCCACTGTCCCCAAGGCCACTGCCACCAAGGCCACTGTCCCCAAGGCTATGGTGACCAGATTTTAACATTGGTAAAGCGGGACACCACTGACCGGGGGGGAGGGGGTTCTTGATGAAAAATTGGGTCTATCTCCCGCCGTTCCCTAGCTGGTCGTGCATTCTTTCCAAAAATCGGGACTTTTTTAAAACGCCGCGGGACGCGGGACAAATTGTTAAAAATCGGGACTGTCCCGCCCAAAGCGGGACGTCTGGTCACCTTAATACCTATGGGCCAAAACCAGCAGAGGGCTTTGACTTCCTGAGGTTGGGTGTCGAAGCTTCAATGTAACCTCCAGGTGGCCATTTCTGGGACTTTCTAGGGGAGCCCCATGGAGACTGGGCGCCCACGGATCTTGCTGACACGTGAACTCTGCGGACTGTTGCCCACCACAGGGACAAAGGAGCAACCCCTTCTTCCTCGCGGATTCCGCGCCTGTCCCGGGACCAGCCCCACGTCCCTGCTCCCTCTCCCTTCATCGCGAGCCAACGCACAACTCTTTCAGAACTGCTCGCATCGCCCCACCTCCCCAAAACTGTTCGCACAACGTCGCCCCGTCAGTCGTAGGACAGCGGACCTGCTGCCTTCCCGGTGGTCTAGGCGGCACGGCCCCGGGCCTGGTCCTTGTCTGGTCAGCGCAGGGCTCATTAAACCCTCCCTGTGAGTCGCTTTCTGCCGTGGAAGTCTTTATTTAACAAGGCCGCGTGTTTCTCCAAAGACCCCGCGTGACGAAATACGCTGTCCGTACGAACGAGGCACCCACGGGACAGGGAGGGGAAGAACTTGCCTGGTGTCCCCAGAGCCTGGGTTCTCAGCCACCCAGCCGCTCCGACTTCTGCTTCACAGCAACTGCAAAGATGCTCGCGGAAAGGTAAGAACTTGAGCGACGTGCACTGGGGGACGTGTACTGGCGAACAGGGAGGGGAGGCGGGTATGAGAGGGAGCAGCCAACGCATGCACTCAGCTTCTGTTTGCAGTCCCACCCGAAGAGCAGACACCCGTCGGCTTGAATAAATAGCTGTACTTTCCTCACGTTAAATCCCGCCCCGTCCCACTGAAAACACCGAGGGACTTGGAGGTGGGGAGGTTGGAGGAAGCCTGAGATGAACAATTCCCACATATCTGTGACCTTCAAGTAGGCACCCCTTCCCAAGAGGCTCTGTTAGGGACGCTGGTTAAGCAAACAGAGGTTTCCCTGCCCATGGCCGGGGCCCCGCGGCCTGAATGAGCTCGTTGTCCTTGGGAACCTCGCTCTCAGCACCTCTGGGTGAGACGTGGGTTTCAGGACAAAGAAAGGGCCACAGCTGGTAGCTCCATACGGTGAAGTGTGTTTGTTTGGGCCAAACATCCCATCCTATTGGAAGAAGAAGGGAACCACCTCGCATTCAAATAAGCAGATGAGAGCCATTCCTGCCTGTGACAAAGGAGGCTCTGCTTTGCACTCAGAGAACGGAGACAGACCGAAGTCAAACATGCTTATTGAACAGCCGAGTGAGAGAGAACAGCTGTGGAAAATATGTAGACGATGACACGTGGGGACCGGCCCACAACGGATGGGGCTTCGCTGAGACAAGAGACATCAGGTTCTTTTTCTCTTAAGTCTTATTTCCCTGAAATTGAAAAACACAACAACTGTGTGGTTTCACTGCTACAGTTAATAAACACCATCTATAAACATGTACTGATCCTGTTCATGATAGCTAGTAAACGTATCGAAAATGACACCGTTACATGATACAGGTTAAATAATACACCTCTAAACAGTGTTGACGGATACTGTTGATGATACAGTTAATCAATGTATCAAAAATGATCCAGTTATCGGCGACAGGTAGTGACTGCCATCTATCAACCAGAATCGTGGCAACACCGACCGCTTTGGAGCGCCTGCTACGTGCCAAGCGTTTTGATGCGTTGGGTCCCCTGAGTTCTACGGGGCGCTGGTGACTGCTGACCGGGTTTTAGCGGATGGAGCGGCCGCTCCCCAGGGTGGGAACCAGCCGGCACGTTAGCGGGACCCGGCACTGAACTCCAGGCTCCGTGCACGACCGTGTGGGCTCCCTGGGTCTGGAGCGGTGGGTGACGGAGAAAACAAGAAGCCCACAGGTCACCTCACTCCCGCAGGGAAGGGGACTGAGGTGCCTCTATTTGCCGGAGACTCTCCTGCTGTGAAGACCACCCGGCTTGTCTCCAGAACCCGGCAAAACGGGATGCAGCCCAGAGCGCTGGGCGCCATCAGGGCTTGTTTTGCATCTTTCTGGTAAATGTGCAAACACACTCCCGTGCGTGCGTTCGTGCACGCGGACTCCTGTGTCCCTGCGTCTCTTGTGCCTCCGTGTACAAAGCAGCCCTCTCCCTCCCTGCTCTTTTTAACGACTGTCTGTGCTGCATTGTCTTACGTTGTAAAGTCACTCACATAACCACCTTCTGGGTGCTCTGTTAAAGTGAGGAAACAAAGGCCTAGACGTAACATGGAACAGGGCGATGTTTGAGAAAGAAGCCAACGCGCGAAGGACAAAGAAAAGAAGAAACGAAAGAAAGAATCGGGAAAGAAACATCTCCAAGAAGCAAAAACAAACAGGGACTTGTGCATCAGGAGCTTGATGGGAATAAGGTTGTGTCTGCAAATCAGGAACCCGCTCTGTCTCGGCCGGGGCAGAGCCCTGGCGAAGTGGGTGATGCCGGGCACCTCGGTCTCCACGTCTGTACAATGGGCACAGTCCTGCTCAGTCCGCTGCAGAGAACGTCAGGAGGACAGAGTGAGTGCAAAGCAAGTGGGTGAACCAGACAAGGATTCGACCTTGTTCTTAGCATCCTGGTTGCAGGACTAGCCCGCAGGTTTTGCTACGATCACAGGGGTGCAGCTCCAAGGAAAACATCCTGCAGTGACGCGAGAGTCCAAGCTGGTAACTGTCACATGCACAAGAGTCACCCAGGGGACAAATCCCTCTATTGGGGAAAAATAAACTCACATCCTTCCCTGGGGCGGGAGGGGCTGTGGCGTCACCCAGGGCCCTGTGCAGAAATGAAAATCAGGAGCCCCGCTGCTGAGTGATTGAACTAGATTCTCCAGGATTCGAACCTGTGCCCTTGTCATTGCAAGGAGTCTACCCAGGGAATTCTGCTGCAAGCCGTCCGAGTTCATGAGCCGAGAGGCCAGGATCCGACTCGCCCACAGGGGGCGCCACACGCTTGGCAACATGGCTGCCCCCAGGGCTGGGCTGGGCAGTGCCAGGGAGGCAACCCTGTCCCGGACCATGCTGGGGGGGCTTGCGAACCATCGGAAATGGCCCCTAGCCCTTGGCCAGTGACAGAGAAAGGGCCTGCACGGCTCAGCCCCTGCTGGGCATTAGAGCTTTTCACACAGATTATCTCTTTTTTTCCCAGTTTCCTTTTGTTCTTTGGGTGGAATCGGCACCGTACAGAATTCCCCCCTTTTGCGCCTGCGGTTCTTGCGTTCAGCACATTCAGGCCCGCAGGCGCCACCTCTCCAGCTCCGCGTGGACGCTGTCTCGTGGGACCTTCACCACGGTCTGCGAGGTCCAATGTCTGTGGACCGCGTTTTGAAACGGCAGCAGGACGGCTGGAGAGCTGGAGGGACTTGTCGGGATGTGTCAGAAAGGGACGAAGCTGGGGCTCGACCCCACGCCAACCACCCAGAGCCCGTTCAAATACAGGTGTGGCGGGCAGGGCCCTGCGATGCCCCCCGTTTTCATGGAAAACATGGAGACAGAAGTTAGGACGTTGACGCTGTAGTTTCATGAGCTTAGTCTGAACAGTCAGGAGGTATAATGGTGCCCGTCTCCCCACCTTTTGCCATTTCTCCCTCTAATCAGTCAGCAACCTGTCGTTAGGACAGGTCGGCATGGATGCCGCGTCCCAAGGTGACTCAACATCTTTACCCTGGCGTGTGTGTGTACGTCTGTCTCACCTCCACACAGGTGGACGAGAGTGGGGGCCTCCCGCATGGGAAGTTCATCCTGACGAGAAGCAAGCTGGGGCCACACCCCAGTTCAGCATGTGGGTCCGCACGGGCCGGGGCCGGGATTCGATCCTCAGACCCTGGGGCTACAAGGTGGGTGTTTAACCCGCTGAGCCATCCCGGCTTTTCTTCCAAATGGAACATTTTCAAAGATACTTAGGCCTAGACACCAAAAACCACAGGCCAAACCGGGGCTGCCCACGGCAAACCAGGACGCGCGGTCCCCCCGACCGGCGGGACTCTGACCCAGAGGCTGAGAAGCCATCGCATCTCACCAACATTCAAAACCATGAGAGAAGCAAACCAAACACATTGAGAAACGCCCGGGAAAGAAACAGAGCAGCAAAACTCAACGAGGAGAAACCAAGCCAAGTGAAACGTCCACGGGGAGTTAAAGTTGGGTTGATTGCAAAACAATAAGGGGGGAGGGGGAAGGAGTGAACAGGAAGCGGGTCCGTACGAGCATATGGGCCTGGCCGAGCCAAGTGGACCTCCAGAACCCAGCACCTATGGAACCAGCAGAAACATAGAACTCCAGGGACAACCTGTCCCTGACCAACGACGTCCAGCGGAGACGGCTGTGAAAGAGAACGCAGTTTGAGGCTGGGGCAGACACTAAATGGAAATCAGATGACTTAGGAGAAGAAAAGCCAGCCAGTGACTCATAAAAATATCCCCTGAAAAGGAAAATTAACAGAGAAAAACAGTCAAACAAAATGAGTGCTCTACGAGTTCAGGGTTTGGTCCAGCCAGAGGTGTCTCGTGACCTCTTATCAAGTCACAGACACAAGGAGAGGATCGCAAATCCTGCTCCGTGGGGTTGGAAAGGTCAGGCATGCGCTTTGTGTGTGCACGTGTGTGCGCGCACACACTTGTGTGTGCATGCATATGTGCACGAGTGTGCATGTGCATGCACACGTGAACATGTGTGTGTGCGTGTGTGCGTGCACATGTGTGCCCCAGCCTTCTCGGTCATCTGCCAATGGCTGGGGGAGAGGCCTCCAGGCCCGTGTGGGCTGACAGACCCCGTCTTGGCTGCAGGTGTCACAGGACGTGGGGAGGAGACTCCGAGCAGGGCTGACTTAGCACAACAGCGCACCTCGGCTAGTTTGGGGGGGGCCTGTGGCAGTCAGCGCGGCCTGGGGAGTCCTTGTGAGATGAACTTGGCAATGGGAGCCCAGCCTGGAGGATTGGCAGGTCCCGTGAGTGTGTCTGGGAGCTGCCACAGGGAGGCAGCAGCCCCTGGTGGTGAATGGAGACCTGGGTGCTTCCCAAGGGCTCACGGAGGCTGTTTGGGGCTGACGCCTGTCCGGACGTCACTCCCGTCTTCGGGTGTCAGCTGGAGGCGGCTCCGTGGCTCTTTGCCGTGTGTCACGCGTGCTCACTGCACGCCAGGCACTGAGTGCATCGTCACACCAGTTTCCCTCCTAAACATCTTTGTAAACGTCACGCACGAGGCAAACTGTTCATTTGCTTACGCTTCTTCTATAGTTTCTCTCTCCCTCCCTCCCGTTCCAGGGCACTTTTCTTCTTCTTTTCTTCTTCTTTTTTATGTATTTGTTTACTTATTTATTTATAAAATGAGCTGCAAATATTTGCTTTTCCGGTGAATCTACAAAAAGACATCCAGATGTGACTGGAGAAATGACAGCATCTTTGTACTCATATATACATAACGTTGCCTTTATAAGAAAACCATTTTGAAGGGGAAAACACACATTTTGATATTTAATTATTTGCAAATTTGTATATATCAAAAACATTTAGAACTCTTATTTCATTGTCATGTAGTGCAGGGGTCCCCACCCTGGTCCGTGGCCTTTTTGGCACCGGGCTGCACAGCCGGAGGTGAATGGCAGGCCAGAAGCTTCATCTGTATTTACAGCCGCTCCCAGTCACTCACATGACTTCCTGAGCTCTGCCTCCTGTCAGGTCAGTGGTGGTGTTAGACTCTGCATCATTGTTTCATTATGTATTACAGTGTCATAATAATAGAAATAAATTACACAGTAAATGTGTAGTGCTTCAATCATCCCCAAACCATCCCGAACCTCAGGTCCATAGAAAAATCGTCTTTCATGAAACCAGTCCCCGATGTCCAAAAGGTTGGGACCTGTCGTGCATCTTCCTCTGTCAAGTTCATCGATGCTCTTTAATGCATCTCTTATTTTTATTGGATGGGAAAGGGGTTCAAGGGCATACGGTCACTTGGCTGAGTTGACTGATCTCAACCCCAGGGAGTCTGCCTCTGAGAGGCCTGGGCTGTTAGGCTGAGTGGGGTCCCTTCTTCCTTGGCTCCTTTTACTTTCGCTGTAGCCTCTGTACCTTCCCTCCAACTGTTTGGCTTTCAAGAATTTACATTGTTTCTTCAGAACTGCATCAGCTTCACAGTTCTCCTCACATGCCTTGCTGCCTGTCAGAAAGAATGAGAACGTCTTCCCAAGAGTGGCAGCCTCTTGCCTTTGCAGAGCCAGAGCCTAAGCCTCCTCACTAGCCCCACAATTACCAGAAAACACACTGACCATGCACAACGATGGGAATGATGAGCAGGACAGGACAGACTGACTACAATGTCAAGGAACTCTGCTCCTCTTCCTTGGCCTTGAAGACCCCAGTGAGAAGAGCAGGCCGCTGAACAGTTCACAGCCTTCCCTTGGGGACAGTGGCCTTGGGGACAGTGGACTTGGGTAGGGTGACCAGACGTCCCGCTTTGGGCAGGACAGTCCCGATTTTTAACAATTGGTCCCGCGTCCTGCGGCGTTTTAAAAAAGTCCTGATTTTTGGAAAGAATGCACGACAAGCTAGGGAACGGCAGAAGATAGACCCAATTTTTAATCAAGAACCCCCTCCCCCCCGGTCAATGGCGTCCCGCATTACCGATGTTACAATCTGGTCACCATACTTTAGCTATCAATTTGATTTAGCAACTGTGAAGCTGCTCTGACAGCCCCACAGCCAATTAGTGGCCCATAATCATCAGCATTAATTTATTCGCATTTCCCCCTGCAAATCGGTAATTGGTTGAACTGAGTAGTGTGTGGGCTGGGCTGCTGGAGAGGATGGAAGAAGTTTGAGCTGTCACTTTCTCGCTGAGTATATTTAGACTAAAGGGGATGCTAGAGGATAAACTGCATCTGACCTTTTTTTTCCAGCAACTTAGAACAATAGTCCATTATTGCAAGATGCTATTAATTCTGTATAACCTGGGTGGTGTTTTGTTTTGTTTTGTTTTGATTTGATTTGATGAAATGTAGCTTATAAATTATTTCTTTCAGAGATCTTGTTTTTGGTGTTGTGTCTAAATAGTCACAACCATACTCCAGGCCATCTAGGTTTTCTCTTGTGTTATCATCTAAGAGTTCTATAGTTTGTGTTTTAATTTTGGGTCTTTGATGCATTTTGAGTAATTTTTTTTAAGAGTATAAGATCTATGTTTTGATTCATTTTACAAACGAACATACAGTGTTCTGGCATCATTAGTTGAAGGACTATTTTTGCTCCCTTGTGTTATCTTTGCTCTTTTGTAAAAGATTTGAAAATAGATGTGTGAGCCTATTTTTCTGTTCTCCATTCTGTTCCATTGATCTAATTGTCTAGTCTTTCACCAGTAGTACCACATTGTCTTGATTATTGTAGCTTTATAGTAAGTCTTGAAGTTGGTTAAGTTTAGTCCTCCAATTTTGTTCTCACTCAATATTGAGTTGACTATTCTGGGATTTGTCTTCTTCAACCAGATTTAAAATCAATTTCAATATCTTTCAAAATAATAATCTACTTGGATTTTGAGCAGAATTGCATTGAATCTATAAACCAATTGTGAAGAACTGACATCTTGACAATACTGAGTCTTCCTGTCCATGAACAGGAAATGTCTCTCCATATATTCTTTGTTGAAGTCTTTCATCAGAGTTTTGTAGTTTTCCTCATATAGACCTTGTACATATATTGTTAGATTTATACCAAAGTATTTTATTTTGGGGGGGTGCTAATGTCAATGGTACTGTTTATAATTTCAAATTCCATTTGTTCACTGCTGATAAATAAATAAATATTTGACTTTTGTATATGAACACTGCATCCTGCAAACTTGCTACAATCACCTATTAGTCTTGAAGTTTTTCTTTTTAATCAATTCTTTCAGATTTTTTACACAAATGATTATATTGTTTGCAAACAAAGCCAGTTCCATTTTTTTCTTCCCAATTCGTATACACTTTTTTCATTTTCTTGCGTATTGTACTAGGTAGGACTTTTCTTCTGCTACGTGTGCTTTTCTCTGCAACTGGGACGTCCTTGAAGCCTCTGATTACACAGGCTTTTCATTTCCATTTTATGGCTTACCCTCTTGGGGCCCTTTTTTCACTCTAACAGGTGGATGTGGGGTCATGCGGGGGTGGGAACCCAACTGGGAGCCTCCTACCTGGGACGTTGCTGCCCAGCTCAGCGTACGGGTTTGCACGGGCCGGGGCCGGGATTCAGTCCTCCTACCTCCCCCGTGGATACAGGCGCTCAACCACTGAGCTATCCCGGCGGCTGCCAGTATTATCAGAACGTTAATGTAAGGCTGTGTCTTCTTCATTTGGGGGTCTTTGGTGTCTGGTGTGTACTCAGTGTTAAATGAATAAATGAAATGAAAACTCCTATTGGGTTGAGATCTAGAATTTTGGTGTAACTTGGAAAACAAAAGTAAAAAGATAAAGAACTTGATAATATCCTATATTAGTTCGTGTGTCTTTAATAATGAGCCTTTAAGTAGAACACACACACACACACACACATATCACACCACACACACCAGACACTGCAAATGACTCTCAAGGCTGCGTGTGAGCAGATTACCTGGCAAGACTTTCAAAGTCACTAAAGGGCTTCCTTTCAAACTGTTGCTGACATTGTGTTACCTGACTGATTTTTAAAAATGACCTGTCTTGGGTGTATCTGGGAGGTAAAAATAGTTCTTCCTTTGTCACCTTTCTAGTGTAACTTACAAGTACGAATATAGATGACAGTGTTGCTGTGGTGAAAATGACACACTTTTTCACACAGGCTAAGATTAGAGGGTTTCGGAAAAGAAATTCACACGCACGTGGTACAGCCAGGAGCGACCTCATCGATGACTTTCCAAAGCAGTAAGAAATCAGTCGGTTCACCCGAGTTTGCTGAGCACCTACTATGTGCTGTGTGTGGGTGAGGCAAAGGCACGTTGTAAAGATGGTATTGCCTTAATGGATGTGCAATGTGGTTGAAGAGTCAGGGCATAAATATAGGCAATTTCACTAATGGTGTAGTTAATACGTAAGAATTCGGAGTCAGAATTAATAGAGGCTTAAATAATGAAATAGAGTAATTAACTACCCACAAAGATGCCAGGAGATTAGCAATCTTAGGGTTGATTGAGAGTTTTAGCCATTTCAGGCTCTGGGCAGGTGTTTCTGGAATAGTCTTCGAGTTTCCTTCAGGGTCACAAGACGCTGCTGCCCATTCCAATCAGATACCCTCATGTGACGATGTTCAAAGGCAAGGGGGTGTTGATTGAGGAATTGTGTGCTTCAGGCATTGCGTGCTTCTCTCTTTTATCATATAATAAAAGGACATTTGCCCAGAAATGCTTTGAACTCCAACCCTCCCAACGGCAAGCTCTGTGACCTTTAGGAAGTCACCAATTCTTCCTGTGGAACGTAGGTCATGTCAGCTAGCTCTCAGAGTCTTCGGGAGGAGCCGAGATACAGTAGGCACTCAGGAACGGTAGCTTTTGTTATTAAAGCTCGATAACTAACGTGATCATGGAGCTGTGAGGATCCTGACATCCATAGGGGGAAAGTGTAGAAATAGTAGATCTGTGAGCTTGCAGGAGACAAGTAGAGAGTAGAAGAAAGACATTGACTCAGAGAGAGAGAGAGAGAGCACGCTCATGTGAGGAAGCAGAGTGACAGCACGACAGAGGAAGAACCAGACCGATTGGAATGTCAGGAACGAAACCAAGATAACAGGTGCATTTTACTGGCCAAACACATGGGCAGAGAGTTAAGGAAGCTCCGAGTCAGCACCGCTGTCACGCTGGGCATTGCTCATGGGGTGTGCTTCTCCGTGCTTATGAACTCTCGGCCGTGGATCCAGGACTGTCAGAGGGCAGTCTTAGGAGATAAATGTTAGGCTGTCTTGAAGGGTCTAAGTGCAACCCAACTAAAGACAGTGGATAGGAACGCGTTCTGAGATCTCTCCTCCTCTCCTTCCTGTGCACCGAGCTGTGGGCATGACGGGAAGGCTGAAGCGTTCCGCGGAGGGGCTCTGGCAGCTGGGAGGATCAGTGGACGGAAGGGGTTGTGGAGAACACGACGAGGAAGGGGCGTGCTGTCACATCAGGCCTCTTGGGAGAGGTAAGCTGCAGAGAGCTACTTCTCTGAAGTCATTTCTCTCTGTGAGACAGATAACATGAGACCGAAAAGTTCTTTGAAACATTGCAAAGCATCCAATAAAACCAAGAGCTACACAAGCAGACTCATCAGTTACGTAGACAGCTCTCATCCCGTTGCCCTGACATCCCAAAGAAATGAGCCCCGACTCTATCAGATTTCGTGGGGAAGAACCCTGAAGTTCACCCTGGGGAGTTTTGCTGCCCATTGTCCATTTTTGCTTTATGAGATGACAGCATCCCAATTTTATTCTAGGGGACCATTTTTCCCCCCACGCAGTTTATCTTTGGATGGAGTTGGTTTTCCCTCCCGTTCCACTGGTGTGTGGCAAATGCCCGGCCGGCAGAATATCCCCCCTGTGCACCCACACTGATTGGTTCAGAGATGGCCTTTACCAACCAGCCCTGCCAGAGCTAATTCTGACATTTTGCCTGAGCACCTGAGTAAGGAGGTATGTCCTAAAAAAGGCCTATGTCCTTCCTGTTGAACTTCTACTTGGGATGGGGTGAGCCAGGAGCTGCCGGACACCATCACTGGGCGAGATGTTGTCTGACGATACAGTCAACAAGGTGGAGAGCAGCCCATCGGGACGGAGAGCGATCCGGGCCCAGTGGCATTGCCTTCGCCTCTGGCTGCAGCCATGCCTGAGCTAACAGATGTCCTCTGTTGCGGAAGCCAGTGTGAATTGGTTTATTATTATTGTCATTTGCAATTGAAAGATTGACTAATCACACTCTAAGAAAATGTAATTATATTGGTGTTTGGACAGGGCAGAGGACCAGACATATACCGTATTTTTCTATGCACAAGACGACCCCTACTTTTCTAACCCAACATTAAGAAATCAGTACACGGGTTACTCCCATATATCAGATGCCCCCAATTTTTGGTCTAACAATTTGAGGCCAAAGTATCATCTGCTACATGGACAAATGCAGCATAATTCTCAGCTATTTTAACTGGACTCACTAACCACTCCATTTAAAAACCAAGAACTCTGCTGCTCAGGAAGATGAATAAATTTGTCAAATGCCAAAGAAGGAAAAAATGTCATTTAAACTAGATGACAGAGAGCAGTTGACAAGTTTCTGCAGAGGGACCAAATTCAGCCACAACTTGTTTTGTGTGTCCCACGAGTGAGGGACGGTGTTTACATTTTTAAGTGGTAGAAACAAATGAAGAGATGTCTATGATTCCGTGACACGTGAACATTGTATAGATGAATGTGATTTCATTAGCCATGAACATGATTTAAAGTTCCCACTTCGGAAGAAAGATTTTGCGACACGCAATGTTCTTTTGCCATGTACTCCCTGGTATTTAGTCAAGGGAGGTAAAAACATATATCCACGCAGGAATCTGCACACGGGTGTTACTAGCAGCTTTATTCATAGCTGCCAACACTTGGAAGCCACCAAGATGTTCTTCAGGAGGTGAAAGGACAAGGGGCAGTCCATGGAGACAGTGGAATATTACTCAGCACTAAAGAGAGACGCACAGTGAGGCAGGAAAAGGCATGAAGGAATGTCAAGTGCGTACTGCTAAGTGAAAGAAGTCCGTCCGGAAAGGCTGCACACTGTGTGCTTCCAATTCTCTGACCTGGAAAAGGCAAAATGTGGCCACAGCACAAAGGTCGGTGCGTGTGAGGTGAGCAGGAGGCACGCAGAGGGTTTGGGGGCTCGGTGAAGATAGCAGAGGCTCCGTGCAATGCAGACAGAAGGACAAGACGCCCTTTACCCAACGCGGGAGCAGGAAGGTGCGAGTTCTGTTACGGAAGAGGGCGTGGGACAGAAAACAGTCCCCGCTGAATCCGGGATCGGCCGCTTGCTTTCCTGGGTCTTCCTAAATCTCTCTCCTCGCCGGTCGCAATTAGCTACGTCTCACGAGGAGGCTTATAATCTGACAAGCCTGGGACCCTGCTCATTAGGAGACTCCTCACTATCGCTCATCTTTGCAGCGGCTCAGACGAGCAGGCGACTGTCAGCGTTAAACGGGCCAGCCTCTAAATCGGCCCAGGACGCCTGCAGCCTGACCCTCCCGTCCGGGGGAGCAGGGAGCAACGTTGCAGAATGTGGGGCCCCCTCCTTGAATGCACTGAAGCCGGGGATTCAAGCCAAATTCGGGGGCCACCTTACTAGCTGGGGCGAAACATCTCCTGCGCCCTCCGACCTCCGCGGAGTTGTAATTGGTAGTCTCCATATAATAGCCGGGGTCTTCCGGTTTACGTGGCTGAGTCCACGACAGATGACTCAACATACTGAACCTGCGAGGCAGAAGAGGCGCCCGCACGATTGATGACTGAGGTCCTCGTTAACTAGCTCTTATAGTTGGTATGTATTGAACAGTTATTTTTTCCATGAACCACTGGGGACGACCTTTTACAGGGAGATCGTCAGCTAATTTTAGCAATGAGCTTCTGAGCTCGGTTCTCTGCACTACTTGCCATTTTGGAGATGAGGACGTTGAAGCACAGAAAATAAAACAGCTGTCCCCGGGTCACACTGTGAGGAGGTGACCGAGCTGGGGTTTGAACCCATCACAGACTGACTCCGTAGTCCCTGACTGTAGGCGTTAAGCTCTAGGACAAGCTTGTCCAACCCGCGGCCCACGTGGGGCCCAGGAGGGCTTCGAATGGGGCCCAACACAAATTTGCAAACTGTCTTAAACCAGGATGAGATGATTTTGTGATTGTGTTTCAGCTCATCAGCTGTCGTTACCGTGAGTGTATGTGATGTGTGGCCCAAGACCACTCTTCTTCCAGTGCGGCCCAGGGAAGCCACGCGGTGGGACACCCCTGCCCTACGTGGAAAATCGCATCCTGTGATTACAAATGGAGCAGTTGGGGGGCACCAGGCTTTCCTTTGGGGTGAACCGTCCCGGGTGAGGAGGACGCCTGGGACAGAGACCCTTCACTGGAGAAACTGGTTTGAGCAGCTAAACGGCTCTGTAAGAAAACATGTAAGACTCTTTCATTGAGTGAAAGTCCTCGCTGGCTGCGCCCCGATGACGTCTACGTCCTGGGCTGGGTTTCGGAACGGAGCTGGATGTGGTTCCCAGCGCAGCCGCTGACTGACTTCCCGTAACACAGCCTGTGTCCGACCGACGACCCCACCAAGGCAGCCGGCGCTGGCGTTTCGGAGCTCAAGGACCGAGAGAGGATCCTAAGAGCTTCCCGGGAAGAAGAGCAATAGTTCGGAGACAGAATGGCATTAGATTTCTCCTCAGCGACACTGTAGGAAGGAGCCTCGTGCATAATGAGAGAAAAGACATTTTCATCCGAGATGTAGACCTGCTCCTAGGCTACAGATTTCACCCTAGAAATGCACGACTAAATAAGTACAAGGATGGCGTAAAGATAGTTCCGTATAGATAAGTGGCCAATAAGTCTAGATCCGTTACCTTTCTCTGGCGAGCACTAAAGTGGAGGGATACAGGGAGGAAACATAGTAGACCGAGCGCAGCTATTCTACCAAAGGGAAGCGGGAATCAAGAAAGAGGGAGACATGAGACGCATGTGGGATGCTACCCAGAAGGCTCCAGAAGGTTGGCAAAGAGACAGCCCGGCAGCACCAGTCGAAAGAAAAACCAGCGCAGATGGGATTGGGAGGGCCCTAGGAACCAAGAAATTCATAATAATAATTAAAACAACAGCAACAATAATAATTAGCTATTAACTCCAGCACAAATACAGGTTTGAACACAGAAGGAGGTCTAATTCTAGTGAATTGTGACTACGCCAATAATGTTGGCGTAGTCACAACCATGTAAACATTGACTATTGATTTAGTACAGCGTGCAACTACGATGAGGTGTGGAGAAAAAGCAACATGCTGACACGTGAGGATGAGCTAAGGCCTCAGGGAGCCCGCGCGGAAGTCACTGGCCACCTTCTCAAATGGACGAACCAAGAAATGGCAGCATAGGTGACACTTCAGAACTACGGGAGTAAATCCTAGGACGGAAACACAGAAGAGTTAAGGGGAGTGGCTTCGGGGAGACAGACGTGAAAGAGGGTCGAAGGAACGACTTTTCATTTTAAACCTTGAAGCAGTGTTTAAAGGCATGGGTATGCAATTACGAATATATAACGGAAGTTTTTTTATTTCAGAACAATGTAGAAATGGTAGAAACTGGTCTGCTCTGTAGTGACAATGCCGCATGGGAGGTGCCGAGGGCCTGGCACGTGGGGGTGGCACGCAGGAGCCAGCAGCGACTCACGGAGCGGGCTGGCATTTCCTGGGAGCGGCTAGAAACTCTTGATAAGGGGAGTCCCGGGAAAGGTCACAGCATGACGACGCGCCCCGTGCACACCTGGACTCTGCAGGGTCGGAGCAGAACCGCACATGCCTGACCCCCGCTGGGCAGACACGGTGAACTCAGCACCGCCACGGTGTTCCCAGAGACGTGTGGTCCCTTCGCAACGCCCATCACAGGCGCAGAAGACCGGGGGGCTCCGGAATCCTGCCCCACACGAGAGCCTCCTCCCGGCTGGCACCTCCGTGGACGGGAGTCTACCTTCTACGGGTTGGCAGGGGCCCGACGCAGGTGCTCGGACGGGGTGAAATGTGCCCACGTGGGAGGAGCTGCCCAGAGAGCAATGCCTCATGGCAAGCCTGTCCCCGGCGAAGGAGACAGGCCACTCGTTCTGAGTGCAGTTCTAGGGACACCGACAAGGCCCTTAAGGCGCCAGGCCGCCGTCCTGGGAGTTCTGGGCGTCGCAGGGACGGGCTTGCCCGGATGCCATCGCGCGTGGTCATCGGCTGTGGACGGGGTGGCTTCGGCCCCGCACGGTGACGCGCTGGCGCTTGGTGGTGCGCCCTGCAGGTGGGGGCCGCATGTCACACACCTGTGCCCTGCCCCCCTCCTCCACGCCGGCAAATGGAGAAACCGCTCTCAGACTGGCCTGTGGAACGAGGTGCCTGGAACGCGGGGACTGTCACACGGCTGAGGGCTGGCCGCTGGGAATCTGCCTCCCAGCGGGTCAGGATGGCCGCCGGCCAGATCCGGGGAGGGCGCGGGGCCGGAGCATGTTGAGTCTAAATTTGGGCAGGGAGACGCGGGGACGGAACCCGATTCAGAGCTCGGAAGACCCCGCAGGAGTGCGCTTCTCTGTCAAGGACTCCAGGATGCTGACCCAACGTGCTTCCCCTCAATGGCTCAGACAAAGCTGTTGTCATCAGTCATTCCATTAGACGCTATAATTAGTTCCTGCACCACCAACAAAAGCCATTAATAAGCATCCAGCGAGCACTTACTCGTAAGCAGTGGGGATTGAAACACACAGTTCATGACCCGGGGCCTGTGACAGAATTGCAGCGTAAGCAAACTCACACCGCATGTGCTGACACACACGTGTACACACACCCACACGCGCACACACACATGTGCACACAGACGTTTAGACAAAACAGGCCCTACCAGTCAGCTACTTAATGTTCTCTGCCATCAAAGAAACACAGATTTGTTTCCAATGCTGGATCACATAATTTTTATGCTCTGGTGACTCTTCTCTCCAAATTCGGGACATAAAAAGCTTCCAGTTTTGATCTCGTTTGTATCATGTCTCCAAAGCCACACAGACCTAATCACTCAGATTACTGGGAAGTGTCACGTGTTCCCTGTGGAGCCACATGGGTCATTCAGACGTATCTGCTGTCGCCGACTGTCACTGAAGGCGAGCGAGGGTGCCACTGTCAGAACACGGAGACTCTGAAAGCCACCTTGGTGCCCAATGCCTAAGGGTCTCGGTCCCCTAACTCAGTATGCGGTGAGTTCTGGGTTTCCCTGCTTCCAAATCGAAATATCTGCGTAACAAACAGCACGGGACGATGCCCAGTTTGGCTTATTATGCAACTCCACGAAGCTCCTGTCGTCTGTGACACGTGCATCGGCGGCCCGCTGGGGAGACAAGGAAGCTGGTGGAGACGTCACACGCATGGCACCGCGACTCATGAGGCCACATCCGAACGAACACCGGCCTGACGCTGTTACTCTGTGTCCCGTCAGCTGTTCCATCTGGTCCAACTTCTTGTAGCTGGAATAGGCCGCCACCAAATCTCACCTCTAGGGATCAATCCAAGTCCTTTGTCCTGGACTTTGTAAAGCAAGTCCACAAAACAACTCCGCCATGGGCTGGCTGTTTAGGGACATCCATGGATTTTTTTCAAACCCATCTTCTGAATCTCAAAGGAATAAGGACGTGAGGACCTTGCGTTTGTTTCTCGCTGCCCGCTGGTCATGGAAGTAAGAGAATCTGCCAGTTATCCACCTGTAGGCGACCATGCTTCTCCTCAAAGGGTGACAGGGAGACCAATTCAACATGACAGGAAGACACTCTGAAAACAGAGTGGTCACCAAATGACAAATCCTAAAAGTGCTGGGCCCTGGGGTGTTAATTGGCCTCCGAGAATCATCTCACACGGATGACGCGCCTTGGCCACGTCCCTCCCACTAGCGCCAGTAAACATCTCGGGGACCCGTCTGGCCACATTCCCGTCGTGTGTGCTGGGTTAGGCACATGCACCATGTTGGAAGCAGTTTTCCTCTCCCCTGGGGTTGACTCATCCTGTTTTGTTTGGAGGATCTTCCTAATTCTATTGTCATAGAACAAGCAAACAAGCAACTGAGTGAATAGCACCCAGCATTGGGAAGACAGTTCCGGGTTTGACTGAGAAGTCTTAGTGCTTTGGGGTTGTTTGTTTGCTTAAATGCTAAAAATAAAAAAAAGGAGCATTCGGCAGGACGATTTTGTATCTTTCTAACCATTAACTACCTTCAAAGTTGAATACAGGGTTATTTTTGTCAAGTGCTTAACTCCTGAGACTCCCCCACATTAGCCTCAACTACGTGACATTCTCTTACCCCAGTGGGAAGAAAATCAGGCCCCAGTCCCTACGGCCTGAGTCATCTGCAGAGTTAAGAAAAAGCACATGAAATAAGTGAGTGTTCATGTGCAGGATGTAGTTTTCATGAAGAAATCCAGCACTCATTTACCTTAGAGGGAAAGGGCAACGCATCTCAGTTTTGCTTTAGAATTCACTATTGGCAACTTGCAGCCTACACACAACACACTCTCACACACAGCCCCACACCCTCAACTCCACGCTCACACCCACACCTCCTCACACAACCACGCACGTGTCTCACGTGCCCACCTTCCTCGTGGTAGCTGGTCTGCTTCATATACTGACATCTAAGTCCTGCTTTTCTTTTGCATCGGTCCCCAAAGATGTGCTTTTGGAACACATGTCGTCCGGGGGACTGATTCTGTGGAATTTGAATACGTGTTCCAGAGGAAATGTGTGTGTTCCATGAGCAGGTAAGTTTGGGGAATTCTGAGATGAAGACAGGTGAGCCAGTCTTGTTAGGCTGGGAGCTGAGGCTAGAGCTCCCCGCAGACGTCACGAGCAAGCGCGTCCTGAGCAGCCCTGAGCGAGACGAGACGACCGCAGATCCCGCTGCGTGGCCACGTGGCCACCGAGCCCGGCTGTAAATACACAACGTCGTGGGGAAAGAAAGGGTAAAACAACTCAATAACGAATGTTCTTCGTGGGTCGCACTCTGACATGCTCACGATTTAGGGATACGGAACGAAGCATGTTATTACAATGAACTTCACCTTCCTAAAGGCTACTACTGGAGCCTTAAAGTGACCCCCGTGGCTTGCATCACGTGTCTCTGGGGCCACGCTAGCACAGAGCATTTTTCGAACGTATTTGACCAGGAGAATTATTTATTTTGGAGAATAGCTTCTGGGTGTAGCCTGCTGAGCCCTGAATCCTGAGATTATCCCATTTGCTATTCAGATGGAAGTCAGTTGACGTTGGCAACCAAAGTGCAGGCTGTTTTGCATTCGCCTCAGAGGGCTGGTGGGGCTGAGACTAGACGTCGTGCTTAACGTGTTCTCCTGAGCTCCTACTATGTGCCAGGCTCTGCACACGGCTCCAGGAATGGACCCGTGAACTCCACGTAGAGCTTTCAAAACAGCAACGAATACCAGCCGGGAACAACGTCGTGCTTTCACTGTCCTTCCTCAAACCAGATTCTCGCCCCCTCCCCACCGCCCAGACCCGCCGAGTGGGCTCTCTGGGAGTGAGGCATTTTTAACAAGCGCGCCCGGTGGTCCTGAGACGCCCGACTGCCTGGATACCCAGATGGCTTAACCCTTGGTTTGGCCATACTCGTGCACAACCAGCACACCCCGAAAGTTCCAATCTCGCCATGGGCTCAGGGCTGCAGCGATGGGGAGAAGCCTCGGTTTCCCGGCAGTGATCTGACAACGCCACGGACTGGGGAGATGGAGGAAATGGATTTGAGTTTTAAAACGAAACCAGGCACCGCCTACCTTTTCTCAGAATCCCTCGCCACGGTACGTAATGGCACGCTTCTGCATTCAAGTTGCAAACCAAGGATGCTCACAGCGACCCCCAGACAGTTGGATAAGAGGTTCTGTTGGCAGCGGGGAGAGAAGGCCCCTTCTCTTGTGGGTTCGGATGCGTATCGGGTATGAAAGCGCCCCTTTCTGTGCCCCAGCCTGAGTGCCCGCCCTTCCGCAGGCGCAGGCAGGATGCCGAGGGGCTCACGTGGCCGGTGGCTGCCTCCTCCCGCGTCCGCTGCGGGGCCGACAAGGGCCTGGCGCTCTCGTTAGGCAACGTCTTAGATGTGGGTTCAGGCTTGTCCCCAGAGCAGACCCGCAGCCCCGGGGACAGGGACAGGTGGGCGTGTCCTGCCTTCCGACGGGAAAGGGGGTCGTCACCGCGTGCAGCGAGTGGACTGTGTGTTTGTGTGTGTGTGTTGTCATTGTGGATTGTAGGCTCAGTTTTGCTTTCTATTTGCTGCGACACACAAAACTCCAGACATCATTTGAAGAGGTGCAATGAAGACACAAAAACCCAAACGGTAGCAGGTCCTTGGAAAGGAAGACAGTCCAATTGACCACACTGTGTGAGAATCGGGTATTTATTTACTCTTTTCAGCACACTGGGCAGGAAAGGTCATGGCTTTGTGGTAAGTTGTGGTCAGGGGCGTCCAGGGTTTGCTCAGACTGCTTCTCCGTACATCTTAGGCGCAGGTGGAGGTAGGAGGTCACGAGGTTTCCTTTGAGTAGGTGTGATTGCACGGTTTCTAAATCGAGTGACTCGGCTGTTTTTATTTTTTTTAAAGGCCGGGCTTTATAAATAGGCTTCAAATAATAGTGCTCACGTGGAGACTGCAAGCACAGCATTATGACTGTTGATTTTATATCTTTTTTTTTTTTTAATATTTATAGAGAGTAATTATTTTATCTTCAGTGCATATTTATTTTTATTTTACTTTTGACAGATAGAGAGAGAGACAGAGACAGCTAGAAAGCCGAACTGTGGGAACTCCCCAGCTCAGCATGTGGGTCCTGCCTGGGCCGGAGCCGGGATTCGATCCTCGGTCCTCGGGGCCTCAAAGCGAGCGCTCAACCCGCTGAGCCATCCCGGCTTTCCCTGTTGATTTTAAACAAAGGAAGATCTTCAGATCCTGCTAGAAGCAGCCCAAGGCCATTCTTATGAAAAGTCAGAACAGAATCGATTGCCATTAACCATAAAAGTTTGCCTGACATTAGTATCCCTCACTTACTGGATAAGCTAATACGTGTTTAAATGTGCCTCCTGGCCTTGATTCGCATGACCTTCCGTAGCCTGGCTCCCTGCTCTGGGTCCCCCGTGTCCTCAGGTTCTACTAGATACCTTCAAAGGCCGGACCTTCTAGAAGGAACAGGGAGGCTGATGAGGCAGCCCGCATGGAAGATGCCGCAGAGGCAACCGGGTTTGGAGAGACAACACGTGGTTTCTAAGCCGTAAACTCCCCGTCTTAAAAAGGGAGATAATAATAGCATCTGCCCTACGAGGTTGTTTTGTAAGTCAGGTGAGAGAGCTGATTGCAGCTGCTTTATCACAGCCTGAGTGCTCAGTGACTGCCAGCCGCCTTTATCCCCGTGTCCTATTCGGGGCTTGGGGGCCGGGCCCCACGGGACCCTCAGTGAGGAAACCAATGGGTGGACTCACCCGCGTGCTACACCAGCAACGGCACAACTTCCGTCCTCACAACGCGGACAGGAAAAGACGGTTACGTGTCCACACCGAGGCCGGAGAAAGATCACACTGGGCACCAGGTGGAGCCACAGGGGAGTTTCATTTCTGGGGTTCTCTGCCACTTGCTGGGCTGTCCCGTCTGCTCATTTAACCCTATCACTGTGTTGCTGTCATGTCCCCGTGTCCCCGAGCGTCCAGACGAGAAGCCTGCGGTCACTCCTGGGTCTCAGATGGGGAGGATGCAGCACAGGGCCTTGTTACACAGCAAAGGAAGGGCTGGGAGCAGGACATCAGCGATGTGGGGGGCTCGTCCCAGCCCCGGGAGTGGACAGAGCACGCGTGCAGGCGGCCGAAGCCCAGGGTGTGGGGCCGTCCCTGGAATTGGGGGTCATGAGAGGCTGCCAGGTGGGAATGAGATAGAAGAGAGGGGCCACCCTGCCGAATGGGGGCCCTGAGGACATGGGCTGAGTAGTTCCGGGGGCCGGGGGTGGGAGTGCTCCAGCTTCTGCCCTCCTGTCCTCCTGCAGCCTGGACCTCCCATTGGCCAGAGGAGCTGAGCCCAAGGAAGGCTGTGCTCTGAGGCCAAAACGGCGTGGGACCTGCAAGGGCCCGATGTCGACGCGGCTCAGGGTCACCCCCGGCCCCTCCACGGGTCCTGAGAGCCTTACGCTTGTCACAGGTGTGTGTCGTCGCCTCGGCGTGGGTGTGATTCTGTCTCTAAAAATACAGGCTACGCGAAGAGGAGCGCGGAGCTTCCACCGTCCACTTCAGGAGCCCAGGCTTAGAGGCAAACAGGATGTTTTTGAACTCACTAAACTCTGTAGCTCGTGTCTCATGTTTTGCAGCCACGGGCTCATGACTCAGAATTCTTTCTTTTTTTTTTTGGATGTGTTTTAGCAAATCTTGATGATCAGTATGATCAGCCGTCTCCTGCGTCTGGAGGGAGGGATTAGCAGGAAGCTGGTGGTGAGCTCAGCACGACAACTTCGCACTGCAGAGGGCTCCGTGTTGTACCCCTCGTCTCAGGGATTCTTCAAACAGCATTGAAATAAGTGGTTGCACGTGCCCTATGCTGGTAATGGCATCTAAATTTTGGATATTTTTTTTTCTTTTAATTTTTGTCTTGTTTTTGACACAGAGAGAGAGAGAGAGAGAGATACAGAGACAGGGAGAGAACTGAACTGGGGGCACTTCCCAGTTCAGCACATGGGTCCACACAGGCTGGGGTCGGGATTTGATCCTTGGTCCCCGGGGCTGCAAAGCGAGCACTTAACCCTGAGCCATCCCGGCCTCCCCTGGATACTATTTTATGGATTGTTTTACTACCTCCCCAGTCACTCTGATGTGTGTGTGTGTGTGTGTTCATTGCACGTGGATTAACATGTCAATGCTATTGGAAATCCAAGGCAGTTCTGACATTGTAGCAGGTCATTTGAGGTCTTCTGTGCCGCGTCAGAAGCTGTATCCACTTGTCGAGTGCTCCTGTGGGGACGTGGGCTCTGTCATGGCCACTGTCTCAGGGCAGAGAGGCGAACCTGCACGGCACTGACCACGCACACTCTGCTGTGGCCGGACACCGGCCAGCACATGTGCCAGACTCCACATCGACATCTGGAAGCCCCAAGGGCACACTTCCCAAGGTCTGTGCTAACGCACCAAGATGCTGGTCCGCTCGGTTGCAACGTATGGTATGATGTCCACTCAAAAGATGGCATGAATCAGGTGAACACTAGTGTCACCACGCGACAGGCAGGACAGTCCAAGAAACTGCAGAAGCGCGACCCTTTGGAGGTGGTATTTGAAATTGGAGAACGCTCTGGAAGGACGACAATGGAGCCTGCAACAGAACCTTGCACACGCCTAACAACTGCATTTGTGGCAAGTGTGAGACGCAGGGTCGATGGATTCGGCAGGAGCAGCGATACAAGCGGACGCTTTGGTCAACGTGGCTCAAGCAGAAATTCACCATCGTCAGCGGTGTCTGGACGCTGACGATACCCCTTGGAGCACCTCTTGTAACTGCAGAAGTCAAACGTGACTTGCATGTGTCTTTTGTTATCAGTATATATCGCGTACACAATTCTAATACAGTTCTTTCTTTCCATAAAATGTGTATGCATTGTTTTGGCACCCTCTGTATACATCCCACAGGTTAGGGCATCAACTTGTGAATTGGGGGAGGGAGGGACCCAAACGTTCAGTGCATAGCAGCTTCTGAGACAACGTTCTCGCCTTCACAGAACATTGCGGTAGATATTCCCTGGGCTAGACTCGCTATGCTGACCTCATAGGTCTAGATGCCCCTAAGTCTCAGCCGCTTAAAGAACGGCTTACTTCTCACTTATGCTCCATCTTGGATTGGCTGGGGGCTGTGTTTCTGTCCTCCTCACGCAGGGACCCAGCAAAATGGAGAACTGCCGAGTGTACGCGTGGCCCCGTTGATAACAGTACCACGTGGAAACTAAGCAGACCATGAAGACGAGATTGGCGAGATAAGTCACGGCAGCTCAGCCTCAGCCGCAGCAGCGCGTGAGTCAGCTCTTCTCCTTCTCGATACTGTGTCATCTTGGGAGAACCCGAGAGAGACAGGGTCGCCTTTCCAGAACAACACGCAGATATTTTGCACACAATTTCTCATAAATGTTTGGGTATTTGCAAACCCGATGAAAGTTTGCATATAAACCCAGGAGTAGTTCATAGCTTTATATCCTCCTGATGTTACGCAAGACTGGGTGGGCTTAATGACTATAGTGAGTGTATTTTTAATATGCAAAGCTGTTCAAAATATATTATGTAAAGAGTAAGCAGTTACACCAGAAGAGAAGTAGTGTGTAGTAACTTTAGGAATGTGTTTTGGTGGCCGTAGAGGAAAATACTAAAAGCATTTCTCTCTGTGGGTCCATTGCAGGTAACTTTTTTCTTTTTGATTATTGTAGTATTTTCCAAATCTGCATGAACTGAACTGGGGGCCTCGCACAGGGGAAGCACACTGCAGCTCAGCACGTGGGTCCTCACAGGATTCGATCCTCGGTCCCCGGGGCTGCAAAGCGAGCACTCGACCCGCTGAGCCATCCGGCTCCCCCTGTGTTACAAAAATCTTGCACGGAGAATGTCACTGGTCTGCAAGTATTAATGCCCACGCGGTCCCTTGTCCATTCCCTGATGTCCACGCTAATTCATCTGAAGTTTTTTGTTTTTCTAACTGCTTGACCCTTGGCCCCTGGGGCTTGATATTTGAGCATAGACTTTGGCACATCCATTCAACAGCAGTGCTTTGAGCCCTGACTCCTACTGCGTTCTCCGGGGAACAAAGAGGAATATCTTTTCCTCTGTAACCTGACAAATGCGTCCTTGTCTTTTAAGGCTCTGACAGCCGTTGTGATGGGAACATCAGCTCCCTTGAGGTTTATCCTGGTAGCCTTCACGGCAGGAAGCGTCCATGGGTCTCGGCTTACTTCCGCTTCTGGTTTCAGTGTCTTTAACAAGTGCTCGATATGATTCATTCAGTTATTTTCCAGCACGATATTTCTCCGAATCACCCACTAGCAAGCCTGCGTGTGCGTGCTTGTTCCAATGAAGAGATCGCTGCCTCCTTATCAGCAAGGCCTTTGGGACGCCGGCTAAACTTCACGCTGACAAATCTGTTCAGACCAGGGTAGAGCCCTAGTGACGGAGAAGTTATTGTGCTCCATCAATATTTGCCTGAGGTACAAATGGACAGTGTGGAAAACCTAGTAGAGATTTCATTTTCACTGGGGTTATTATTGCTATCATTACAGAAAGGAACAATGTGAGTTTAAAAAAAAACCAAAACATATTTTCTTTTACTAGACGGGGAATCCATTCGTTCAGTTGACAGATGGTTATTGAATATCTGTCAGGGGCCTGGTCCCAGCCCTCAAGGACAGGAGAGCGCTGGGTGTGTGCGCGTGCGTGCAGGTGTGCGGAAAGCCAAGCAGGTAAGCGGGGCGCAGTGCGTGGTATTTGGGGACCTGAGCGATGGGGTCCCTGGTGAAAGCTGGTAGGGTAGACAGCACAGCTTCCTGGAGATGAATCTTAGAGGCTAAAGAAGTGAGAAGGATGAAGAGGAAGAGAAGGCGTTGGGGACAGAGAGAGGCAGCCGGTGAATCCCAGCGGTTTGGGTCCCCGGGAGAGTCTTCACGGGGAAGCCAGAACCTGATCTGAGAGACAGTGGAGGGAGTGGGGAGGTCCAGGCCCCCGGGAGCTGGGAATCCACCGTCATGGAGCCTGGTCCTCATTCTGTAGCGATGGCGGAAGCGTGTAACGCAGGGAGAAGGGAAGAGGAGGCGTGTGTTCTAGAAAGATCCCTCTTAGCAACATTTCCAAAGCTTTTATGCCTTTTGTGGCCTAGCAGTTCAATCTCCAGGCAGTTCTGGTGGCTGGGAGCAGCCACGCCGTGGCTAGGACTGTAGTGACATTATCTTTACCGACAACAGTGAATAATGAAACACAACGCAGAGTCAGGAAAATAAACGTTAGTAAATTTAGATGACGGAACTATTTTAGAAACACTACGATAACGTGGGTAGACAAGGAACGGTATTCACGATCACGAACAGGAAAAGTAGGTGGCAAAGTAGTACATTCAGTGTGACCTGCTTTGGAATCTTCCTCTCTCTCTTCCCCTTTATTTCTGCGATTTATGTTTTGAAGCATTTCTCAACGTCTTGTTGAATTGCTCCATGTCTGGGTTCGTGTGATTGCATCCTTGTGGTTTTATTAACATGCTCCTCCCTCGTTTTCTTTCCCCTCCCTGTAAATTGGTGGTTAGCTCTAGCGGCTTGCTGAGATTCCATTTTTAAATGTTATGTATTTAGAATTATATCTGTTTCTTGTTCAGATCTTCCTCAGCTACCTCTCGTCCAGAAGTCCCCACCGCGTCCCCGTCCCTGCCCTCAGTGGTTGCTGCTTTCTAGGACACTGGCAGCCGCTACCCTTCTCTCGCTCCATCTCCCCACAAATCATTTCATCCCTGTTCCTAGAAGGGCCAGGACCACGCTCCGGTGCAGGGACCTCCCATGGCCCAGCGCCGCTGTCTCCCCCACGAGCACACAGTGTGGCTGCCACAGCCCAGGCGTTTCACAAACAGTCGTGGAGCTAAATGGATATGAAAGTACAGACCCTGCACGAATTACCTGCTGCTTAGCGCCGGCCGCCTTGCGTGTGGGTTCTTGTTGCGTTACAAGCTTTGACTCAGCTCCTGGGCTGTGAGTCTTTAGAGGACAGAGAGGAAGTGGCCATTCTTCCTGTAGTCGGGGTACATACCCCGATGCCACAGGCATAACTAGTGCAAGCTCAACACACATTACAATGGACGTCCTCGCCCATCTGTCCTTGCTGGGCAGTTATGAGCTCAAACAGGAGGTGCACGTGACAAGCATTTGCAAAGACGTCAAGGGTCACAGAAATGGAGGACATGTTCCTAGTGACAGTAATTGCAATCTCTGCCCTTGCTTTTGTGCTTTTAATAGCTACAGTCCTTGTTTGAAGTGCATGGAGCTGTTGACTTTAAATCAGCTTGGTATTTTTATTTCATTATTTATTTTAAAAGACTTATTTTATTGTTTTTGACGGAGACAGAGAGAGACAGAGACAGAGAGAAGGGGGAGGGCCCAGAGCCGTCTCCACAGTTGTACATCATCCGTTTTCAACATGGTTTCGTTCCACACGGGTGGGCGGGGGTTGTGCAGGGAGGAAACTGGGCTGGGGGCCTCTGGGAATGCAGTGACATGCCCAAGGTCACACAGCACTTCCAAGAACTCCGGACCTCAACTCGGGGTCTTAGCACAGTAACCGCCACCCTCTAGGACACGCCAGTGGGACTGGTCAGAGGGAAGGTGCCCAGACAACACCGAGCCATCCCGGAGCGAGCGGGCGGGCTGGGGGCTCCCCTTGCACAGTGTGTCGCCCCTCCACCCTCCCCACAACTTCACTCCTGAACGGTTGGGACAATCACCTTGCAATTCCCAGGCAGCTGAGAAATGAAAAGCAGGCCTGTTTCAAGGGCTGCCTGCGATTCGACATGGAGGGTAGGATCCAGGGGTAAAGAGCCACCGGGAGGGACGCATCGCAGAACAGGGGTGCAGGGGACACTGTCTCCGGTGACCTTTTTACCGACACAGCGAAGGAAGGGTCCTCCCCGGGGCTGTTACCCGGGACACACGAGCGTGCAGGCTGGGCGGGAGTCCTTTTTTAATTTTCAGGCAGGTGCAGAGCCTAAAACTTTCGAGTGGGCAAACCCTGCTGTTTTGTGCTTTTTTAATTGTTTTTGACAGAGAGAGAGAGAAGGGGGAGGGCCCAGAACAGTCTTCATAGTTGCACATAATTGTTTTTTCCACATAGTTTCATTCCACAGGTGGGCGCGGGGCTGCACAGGGCAGGGACTGGGCTGGGGTCTCACCCCGGTGAGAACTGAACTGGGGGCACTCCCCAGCTCAGCATATGGGTCCTCACAGGCCGGGGCTGGGACTCGATCCTGGGTCCCCGGGGCTGCAAAGTGAGCGCTTAACCCCCTGAGCCCTCCCGGCTTCCCCCATATTATACTTTTAACACAGGATTTGTGTGTTTACCTCTGTAAAAAGGCAAGTTGGCTGTCTCTGGTTTCGAGCATGGAAATCCCTATTGCAAGTATCAACACTGCATAGAGGGCTATAAAACTCACCGTATTTTTTGATTACTAGGTCTCAGCTGAAAATTCTGACATCTTGGAATTTTTATATTTGTATAAAACATGGTTCATAATACCACAGGAAGCCGGCTCTGAACGAGAGATGAGTGTGGACCGAGTTTACTGGGGGGCAGACAGAGAGAAGGGGGAGGGCCCAGAGCAGTCTCCATAGTTGCACATCATTGGTTTTTCCACATAGTTTCATTCCACAGGTGGGCACGGGGCTGCACAGGGCAGGGACTGGGCCGGGGTCTCACCCCGGTGAGAACTGAATTGAGGGCACTCCCCACTTCAGCCTATGGGTCCGCACGGGCCGGGGCCGGGATTCGATCCTGGGTCCGCGGGGCTGCAAAGTGAGCGCTCAAGCCACTGAGCCACCGGGCTTCCCCAAACGCCGCCGTTTTTAACCACCAGGACT
>PVKE010014209.1:0-35337 GCA_004027555.1 Craseonycteris thonglongyai
TTGTGGCAGAACAAACATCCCTAAAAAGGTGATGGTTCTGACAGGTGTGGGAAGCACCCGCTCCCTCAGTACACTGAGAGGGCTGGCCACACATCAGACACTGGGCAGATGACCCTGACAGCAGTTATGAGTCACATACCAGGCAGGGCCACACGCGGGTTGCACATGGGACAAGAATAGACCAGCAGAGCCTTCGGAGGTGGGCTTTGTGGTAACAAGAGAGTAGTAGGCCCTCTGGTTCACGTCACGAGGATGGGATTGCTTTGCCTGAATGACTGTGCGGGCTGACAGGGAAGTCAATTATATGAGGTTGAGATGGAGCCACGTGGTCGATTAGGGAGAGGCCCATCCAGTAGTGGTCTGGCTGTGTGCTGGGGGCTCTCAGGGTGGAGTATTCAATTAAGAACATGCAGATTAGGACCTGCAGAATGAAGAGGCACAAGCGACCCACGTGGAGCGCACAGGTTGCTCTCTCCACATCCAAGCTCCCACTTTGGGGAAGTGAAAATCCTAGGATCGTTTTGATTTAAGGAGCAGTTTTAAGAATTGTCCATTACAGACCTTCACAGAAAAAACAAGGGAGAGTCACCCAGTACAGACCCCAACAGGAGAACATACACATTGTATCTTCTGCAAGCAACCAACTGCCCCCGACAACTCAGCCAATGAGAAGCCGTCATCCCCCAGAACACTCTCTGGTTTCGCTCCATTGACCTTTCATTCAGGACAACCTCCCCCAGTTTCTTCTATTTTCTCCATTTAGTAACTTTCCACTTTTTTTTTTCTGTTTGTTGGACTTCCCTCTGACTTTTCCTATAGCTATAGGAAGAGACTTATTGACTCTTCCAGCCATCAAGAATTGTGCAGGGTTTTTCCTTGTCCACTGTGAACAGAATAGTGTGCCAGTTTCACAGAGGTTAGCCAAAAACACAGGACTCCCGATTCAGACACACTGGACGCTCCTACTGCACAGAAAGAAGCAGGCACTCACTTTCACAACCATCCCCCTCGGCCACAGGAACAAGGCAACAGAGCACACGTAGATGCAGTGCACAAAAGAACGCAAGATGAGAAACCCCAGCTTGAAAAACTTAAACCTTACAATGGTCTGCAAGTAAATCTGCCCTTCGCTCGGGGTGGAATTGTTACTTTTATTTAACAAATCCTCCCTTTGTTGTGGAGGGAGGCAGTTCCAGAGCTATTTGCTATACAAACATCCTTGAAAAGACATTCTGGAACAAAATCCGTCAGGACCTCTGCTTGCAAGATGTGCAGAAGCACAAGAAACCCATAAAGAATTATTAATACCTCTCAGTGTCATCTCAGGCTTAAGCAGTATCTGATACGCTGTAGATACTCAATATTTTTTGAATAAAGCCTCCAAGAATTTTTATCTTCATCAATATACTCTATTTCCATAAATGAGAAAAAATGTTGTTAAAAATCTTAGATATAAGGGAATTCTCAAATAATAAGTCTTCATTTGGGTTGCTATGACAAGGTATCGCAGACTGGATAGTTTATAAACAACAGACACTTATTACTCACTGTTCTGGAGGCTGGACATCCGAGGTCACCATGACAGCATGGTCCCATCCCCGATGACTCCTCTTCCCAGCTGTGCCAGCTTCTCTGTGTGTCCTACGTGTAAGAAACAAAGCAAAACAATGATCTAGCCTCTTCTTCTAAGGGCACCAGTTCCATTCAAGAGCATTCCATTCCCATGACTTCATTACCTCCCAAAGACCCCACCTCCAAATACACTGGGAATTAAATTTCAGTGTATGACTTTGGGGGGTGGGGACAAACATTCAAACCCCAACAAGAACCTAAGAATAAAAACTTGTGTAGAGATCTGCTATGGTAGAGTGGCAAATGGAAATTATAAAACCCTACTGGCTTTCTCATTGGCAAGCAGAAATGAGATCTGCCTATTGAATTCTTGAACGAACTGTCTTCTCTTCTATTTCCTTCTTGCCTCGCTCTGAAAAGAAGGGCTCTGTTGGGTCAAGGCAGGAACATGTGGGTAAACCATGCAGCTAAGTTCTTCATATGTCTGTGTTTTGCAAGTCCTAACTCCTAGAAAGGTAGAGAAGGAAGGCCTGTGATGCATTTTTCTGTGGGCAAATAGGTAAATATTTATATTACTTGCTCACTCTCTCTCTCTTCCCCACTACTTTCCATCACCTCTCTCCCTTCTCACTTTTCCCCTACTCATATGCACACATACACCTACACACACACACACACACACACACAAATATACATAAACACATTTTGTTCTTTCATTGCGCTTTCTTCAAATCTAGGAATGTGCAAACAGTCCCTAAACTTGAAAACAGTAATATTCAAAATTAAGCTTTGGACTTGGAGTTGTAAGTAGGCAAAGTGAATCTTTCAGCTAGATTTTTTCTAGCCCTTCTATGTCAAAAGTTTTTAGCTAAAAGAGGTCTATATACCAGTCCAGTCGTATTCACTGTCACTCTCTCCTGAGACTTTGAGCTATGAGGGAAGAAAAGTAATTTTTCCCTCTACTCTTCCAGGTCCTGGCCTTCGACACCCCCATCACAAAAGATAGATTAACAAGAGAAAAACAAGCAGATGTTTAATAACGTGCATACCTCCTCTTACATATCTGAGACACACCCAGAAAAATTGAGTAACTCCACCAAATGGTTCAAGCCACCACTTGAAATAATATCTCCAGCTAAAGACAGATGATGTTGGGGGTGAGGGTAAGAATCCAGTAACAGGAGGTTACCAGAACACAAGCAGTAAGCAAGGGGGCGAATGTCATTATACAGATTTTTGTCATCACCTTCTACACTGATAGAGTTTTTAGAGATTTAGTCACCCCTCTCATCCTGGTAGAGAGAGGGAAACAGTCTTACAAAGAGGTATTTCCCCAGCAATTGTAAATGTCTTACAAATGGCTGTCTCTCCTACAATTGTCCATTTCTAATAAAAGAGCAACTTCCGCTCCAGCTTCAGAGCTTCACCTGTGTTTGGGATTTCATAAAAATAACCAGCTGATAATCAACGTGCCAATGAGGCACACTTACACTCTGGAGTAGTAGATTTTGCTCCCTTTTAGAGCCTTACTCCTACATTAAGTGTAAAATCTCCCTTGGCTTTGCTCTGACCCTTGAAAGAGCTAGCTGGTTAAGAACTAAACCTAAAAGGAACAGAACCTGGTTGTCAAGGACCCTAATACCTCCGCACATACTAGATTTCTTAAAAGTAGAACAAGTATAGAAGCGATTGCATCTCAGTCAGCGATCAGTCATTTTATATTCTACCTCATGAACTTTTAAACAAATAGCAAATGCTATGAAAGTTATTTGCATAATGGAATACACACCAAACATAACAATGTCCATTTTTATATCTACCCAATTTTATCTTCAAGAATATTATGCCATTTTTCAGTTACAAATTGCTAGATATAGAATCTTTGCTTGTGTGTTTAAAATTCATATGATTTCAATTGTTTATTTTGCTGTGTCATTCAAATGGATTCATTTTGTGTTATTCCGAGAAATATGCTTAACTTGTGGATCATTTACATTACTACAATATAGCCTACACTGATGTTTAAACAGTGATTCTATTTTAGTGGTTTTTGTAAATCATAAATGTTTAAATTATTTTAAATCTTATTGGAACTTCTTATTTTCCCATGGAAATGGTTTTCCCAGTTCAGTAATAGTCTTCGGGCTAATTCTAACCGTATTGCTGAGAACATTATTCCTTCACAGTTGAACACATTTTTCATATTTCACACAAACCGATTATTAATTACATATGTTCACAGGTTTAGAATTAATTTTAAATTAGCTGCTTCTTGTCTCAAAAAATATGATTATTTTCAGTACTCAAAATATCAAAATAAATATTTATAGTAATATATCAAAATATTTCTATTTTATTTATCGCACCTTTGACCTTTCCTTCAATAAAGCTCCAAAACCAAATCTTGACTGTAAGAAATTGTTAACAGTAAATAATTCAGTATCAAAGAAAAAAATAAAAGGAAGATTTTGTCCCTACTATCCTTGTGGTAATTTTTTTCCTTTGCTTCCAGAAAGAATTAAAATATTCTAACAAAGGCTGGTTTGTTTTTAGTTAGAAAAGCATTTTTGCATGTAACAGAAGAATACCACCCAGCAATTCTGAATTCAAATTCTAATTTTAATAACTCAACACAACCATGGTTCCCAGGTAATAAGAGCCCTCAAAAATATTAAAGAAACTATTTACTGTTTAATCAGCCAGACCAGGTGCAAACTTCGTGGAAATGGCAGAAACTTTCTGCAAATTTTTCTTATACTTATAAGTATCCCCATTTTTCAGATGAAGAAATCAAGATTCAATATAGCATTTGTGATAACTAAATCAGAAATTAAATGCAAGTCTTTGGGTTTCCAAAGCCTACACTCTTTCCGTGCACCATGTCATGAATATCGGTGTATGTATCTCAATTTGGGCCAACATCAAAAGAACACAAGTACTATTGCTTGTTGATGCTGAGGGTTTTGGTTTTGAAAATACTATATTTTTCTCTATTCTGTTCCACTTCAGTTGTCTTTTTTCACTTTTAAAAGTTACCCAAAACAGCAGCAGATGTAGGAAATGCTGAAAAGGATCATGACTTTTAAAATATCCTCAAACAAAAGTATTATTTGTAGCTTACAAAGAAGTGTGTTGGCAACAGACATCATGTGTGCTTAGTGTGCACTGAGAGCTGCTTTTTCTTCATCTTGCCTTCTTTTGCATTTCATCCATGACTGAAATCACAATGCAATTGTGCTGGGGCCCATTCCTACGACTCTTTCTACCTTAGCCCAAACCAAAGCTTTCCTTTCAAAACATGTTATTAGGTGAGAGATGCAGTTTGACTTCTCAGATCAAAAGACATGCTAAACAGCAGCAATCTCTGGGGTGTTTTATAGCGCATCCAAACCCTTGGAGTCTTTCTGCCATTTATACTTTGTGTGCCTTTCTACACATTTCCTTGTATTTCAAATTTTCCTCCTAGAGCTTTTATAGCTTGTAATCTGTCCCTGGAGCAAGTTTAAATGACAGGCCTCATGGATATTTTCTTAAGATCTAAAGAGGGAAAGAAGGAATATTTTCCAAAGGCGGGGAAAAAGAAGTATTTATGTGAAAAGAGAAATTCTCTGAAGGAGATTACCTACCACAAGTAGTTCTACTTTTTACAATTCCTTCAGCTCTACCGTGCAGGCATACTGGGCACGTTAAGTGGTGATGAGGGAATGCAGAAAAATGCCAAGGAGCTGAGCAGGCTAATCTTAAAGTGGAGAAGAAGACACTACATGAAAGCAGTCTGACACCCCTGTCAAGTATAAAGAGACCCCAACTCAGTAGAAATAGTACAGATGTTAACAATGAGGGCCTTCGGTCATTCAGCCCTCAGGCACCAAACCCTCCCATAGAAGAAATTACTCAAAGAAAAGAAGATACTTTCTTTGGAGAAAAGAAGTCTTCTTTAAAAAAAATTAATAATGCACTCTCCCAGAATAAAATATGCCTGAAAATGTGATGGCCTAACTAAGCCTCCAAGTATGGTATCAGTCTATGAAGTGTTCTGAAATGTCGAGTTTGTTCTAATGATCCCTCAAGGGGAATCTCAGATAGAAAAAGTGGTGCTAGTGATTCACTCCCTTTGTTAGTAATATTAGGCATGCAAGAAACCAAAGAACTTCTGTGATGCTGATACTAGTCTCTGGTAAAATAAATTGAAGTAAAACAGAAACATGGTTTCAAAGAAGTCAAAGGTATAGAGCGAGGATCCAAGATGGCAGCACAGGAAGGCCCTGCACATACTTCCTCCTGTAGACCCACCAAAACTTCAGGTACATACGGGTCATTTCCCTCTGAAAAAGATCTGAAAACTAGATGAGTTCTTGTTTAGTCAACTGGGGTAAAGTGATGCCCTTAATGAAATAGAAAACCCTGAGAAAATCATTGGTTTGAGAGGAAACATGACAATTTATTCTGTATGTTACCTTTGAGGTACCTGGGACAATTCAAGAGGAAATGTTTAGTAGGCAATTTTGTACTTGGATCTAGAACGCAGAAGAAAAAAGTTGGCTCTACAGAAACTGTCCGGAAAAAAATCCAGCCATTTTCAATATAACAGCAATGGTTACATGGCTGGATACTTCCCAGACAGATCTTGTATATTTGATAATAGCATGTACCTAATAATTCAGCCTCTGAGAGAAAATAAGTTCTTATGAAAGATTATGAATAATCTTTATCTTTTTTGTGCTTACTACCAATACTTACTGTGATCTCTCTATATAGCAATAAACACACTCAAAAATCATTCTTTCCTCTCCTGTCATATATATGATATGAGCTCTTAGGATTAATGCCTGATTCATTTCTGTGCCATCTAGATTTCAGTACTATGTCTGGTATGCATTAGACTTTCAAGGAATGTTAAATAGTTAGGTGAATTAATGACTCATTGAATGAATATAACTTCAATTGGAACTCAGAAGCTTCTTTGAATTCCAAAAGTTTTATCTATTTATAGGATCTGAATTACCAGGAATCTTTTCCCACTCCCCATCCATGGCATGGCATCTATGATCCCTCAGAGTTCCTGGCATAGAACGGTGCCTTCTAATTCTAGCTGTGTACTAGAATTATGGGAGTAAGCTATATCTGGCTATCTCCTCATTCCTGCGTAACCAAAATCTGTGAGGTGTAAGGTTAACAAGTCAAGTCACTCAGGTGAGTCTTCGGCAATGAATCTGAAACTGAGACCATTTTATGGGAATGATCAACATGAGACAGCAATCATTCTAGTTCTCATAATAGAGAAGATATCTCCATTAACCCCAGTATGACAAAGGAAGAATATAAGCAAGTACTATCAGAGGCTGATCCTTTCTCTTCCCAGAACGATTTTGTCCTAAGTAATTTCCCAGCCCAGTGGAACCGAGACCTGCCATCTTTACAAGCAGGAACTTCAAGCATCCAAAGTTCACAATGATTAGATTTTGCACTTTAAATAGGAAAAAAAAAAATGTTAGGGCAAAGATTCTGAGGATAAAATGGGTCAGATTTTCTCCAGATGGCTTTACTTAGGAAAAAGAAGTGAAAGAATTGTAACAGTGTCTAACCTGGAAAAGAAAATACAGAAAAATTCACCAGAAAGCTATGTGCTCGATACAACTCTGACTTTGTGCTTTTTCAATCTTACACAGAAGTCTCTATTTTAAAATATTTATTAGTAACCCGTTTTGTAGAAGAACATCTGTATTTATTATAACACTTTGTGTTTTTATTTCAATCTATCTTTTACACTTTATTTTCCACCATTTTGCAATTCTCACCCTTATGTTCTAGTCAAGAAAACCTCTTTTACAATCCCTTAAACATGCGGTCTTTGTCTGGTGGCCAGGGTGTGCCTTCTGCCTGAGATGCCCTTGACATTCCCTCCTTCCCCTCTGAAGAACTCCTACTAACAATCAAAGCCCAGTTCAGAGCCTTCCTCATTATTGACACCTTCTTCAGTATTCCCAAGCCCGGTATTTGCTCCAAGTTCTGTTTTATAAAGTTACTTTTTTATGATTCTTTAGTAGCAATGGCTTTTCCATTGTAATGAGTTGTTTATGTATTTCTCACACTATAGTTTGAATTTTACTCTGGATTTTAACTTTTCTTTTATCTCTAGCCCCTAAACACAGGGCTTGCCATACCGTAGGTACTCAACAAATGTTGGCTAATTGAATAAAGAGAGCTTCCAGCGCCACTATTTTATGAATCTTTCATTGAAAGTTGACTTTAGATTATAGCTTCCTTCCTCACTTAATTTTTAGTACTATAAAGAGTCCACTCAAAACACAGTCCGTGGTCTACAAAGTTAGTGTTTTCACTGAATCTCATGCACACAGTTGTTCCCCTTACAATTTTACCTGAAATACAACCGTTGGCCATGTTCTAATATATATATAAAAGTAAACCCCTCACTTGTTACAAAGTTCCTAGAGCTCTCCATTCCTTCTTGTACCAGGTTCAATCTTTTCTACTGGACTTTTTGAACACCCTCTATCCCATTGAACCTCTTCAGAACTGCCTTTCCCACTTTGGGCCTCCACCATCAGTAGTGTCCACACCACTAATCCGTACTCCCCCATAGACAGGAGCCCTCTTCCAGTTTATCACAACAGCCCCCGCTCGTGTCCTCCCTAGAAGTCCAGGAGCGAGGGCTATCAGGATAACATGCTACGTGGATGGAAAGGCAGTAGACCTCGTCTCCATGGGGCTGGGGAATTATGACACGCTCAGGAAGGGAAAAGACCAGCCTCGTCAGCGTTGTGTGCTGCAAACTCGAAGTCCTGCCTGTCTTTACCTGAGCTCTGGCTGCATTCAGAAGAAAAAGTACGGAAATGCAGTGACCGTGCAGGGGTCCTCCGTGCTGTGCCCAGCTCCTCTGTGTGGCCCCTGGGGGAATGGGAAGTGTTGGTCAATGTTCACTGACTGATAATCCCACCGGTCTGGTTCAGCCTCACCATCCAAAGTCCAGACTTTTTAACAAGGCTTCTCAAAGCTTCCATGCCCGCAGAAGAAACTAAAGCAAACCAGATGACAAGAATTTCCACTGGAGAAATGCGCGGGTTGTCAGACTTAAATAGGGCTATCCTGCAGCAGCGGAGAGGCGGGCCTGGGCCAAAGGCACATTTCTTTCTTCGGTGTCTGGACGCAGCCCACATGGCCAGGGAGACGACAGCAGAGAGCAGCCCAGGCACGGCAGCACACACAACACACCCTACTTTGCACAGCGCCTCTGCCTTGTGTGGAGGAAGGCCTCTCTTCACAATGGCAAGAACGATTAAGCGTCAGTGGAGGGGGTCTTCCCCCGTCCCGGTGCTCACATTGGACTTGGGTGTTGTCAGCACCCTCTCCAACACAGATCACAGATTGAAAGAAGAAACTACCTCCGAAGACGGCCAGAGGGAGTAAGACCGCTGGCCCAGCTGACCACAGGAGACACCTTTCATTCAAAACCTAAACCCCTAACCTAGTGATAGTGAGCAAGGAGCTTCACGGCCCATACGGGATTCAGAGAGCCCATTAACCCACCTCCAGCCACCCTGCCCACTTAGAAGAATGATTAACCTTCTCTCTCACTTGATTCGACCTGGCATCTGTATTATACCACTCTAAATGCTAGCAGACAAGGCTTATGGCTTCCATTAGGTAGCATTTAGTATCCACGAAAACTTTCTGCAAGAAGTAATTACTTTTGAGACCATAAACATTTCAGATGGAAGAGAGAAAAATAAAGGAGGTACAAGGGCAGGGAACTAGCAAACAATAAGAAAATACTCAACAGATATAAGCACGGAGATTCACAAAGGTAATTTAAAGGTGATTTAAATGACACTAGATGGGCTTTTGTTCTGTTTTTGCTTTCAATAAAGCACTCTGTTCTAATTTTTTTTTTTTTTTTTTTAGGGAGAGGTATTCTTTGTGGTATGCTGAGCACCTCATGGGGAAAACAGCATGAACTAGGGGTTGGGGGCATGGAGTAGTGGATCCCGCAAAGGCTCTCGAATCCATCTCTTCCATATGGCCTTTGAGAGTTGGTTTCCTTCTGTATGGAGTACTCATCAATCTTAATGTAGACAGAACCCGGAGATACAGCAGGTACTCATGATTGTAGAGTCTCCAAAAGTAGGTATGCAGTACTACCTTTCTAGTGCCTTCCTTTGGGAAAACACACGCATTGTATTTGCCATGAGGTGTTCTGGTCAGTTCTACACAACCCAAGAATTTACTACTTCAGAAGCAATGTATTTGTTTGCCTCCCTGTCTTACTTTCCTGGCAATATTTGGGTCGTTTTATCTCAAGCAGTGGCCTCCACATGATTTGCATTTCAGAACTTCCTAAATGCACGTTTTCCTGCTGCTCTTTTCCACGCCCCGCCCCTGCCACCTCCGTTCTACTTAAAATGTTGTGATCCTCTGTTAAGATGCCGAGAACCCTGGAGGAACAATGGGAAGCAAAATGACCATGATTGCCAGTCCCGGGATGAACGTCTCAGAGGCTAAATGAAATGTGCTGAAGCCAGGCAGGGAACGCATCTGCCTGACCTCAGAGATGAGACATCTGGCGACAACACAGTGCTGCTCTGGATCCCATTCCAAGGCCCAGAGGAGGGAGGAGGCTGATGATCATAGGAGGCCAGTATGTCAAAGGCAGCGTATAATTACTTAATAATTAGTAAAAGGATGACCATCGTGTTTATACAGAACAGGATATAAGATGGTGTTCATCTAAAGTCCCCGAGTGACACAGCAACACAGTGGGGTCCTTGAGTGCCAGCCCTTCTCGAACCACCCCCCCATTCTCCCCACACACCCCACAAAGGACGGGGCGGGGGTCCTGCCTCTCCCTGATGTAACAAGCAGACCCAGTTTTAAGGAAGTTTTATTTCATGGACTCGTGTTTTCCCGAAGAAAGAGCGAGAGCCCTTTCCCTCAAGGAACATCCCTGTGAGACAGTCAAGGAGCCAAGGATGGTGGTCCTGGGGAATCTGAGTAGAACGATTTGGTCGGCAAGAAGAAGTGGCAAGGTGGAACGCTTGCCTTGCAAACCGTGAGGTCTGGGGATCCAGTCCTGGCATAAGCCCATGCAAACCCATGTGCGGAACTACAGCTCATAACTGAAAACATCCAGGATGGCAGTGAAGTTTCTTGCCTCCCATGAGGTCCCAGTTCAGTTCTGCCCCATGCGGCCCCATATCTACCTGTGTAGAATGAAACCGTGTTCAAAAAACTAATGATGCGTGACTATGGAGACTGCTCTGCACCCCTCCCCGTCTCTCTCTCTGTGTCTCTTTACCACCTTCCCTCAAACAATAAAGAATACATCTTTAAATAAAAAAGTATCAATCTGAAAGAGAAGAGATCTGTAACTACTTAACAAAATCATCTCCAAAGTAGATTTTCAAACATACTTTCAGATGAGTTAACTGCTAGATAAAGCTTACTACGTTTATACATTTAGAGGAAATCGGTGCCACAGAGTCACTTCTGACACCAAGAAGTAGCACTAAGTGTATGTAGGAAACTGGTATGGAAGAAAACCTTAACCTCTTATGATAAAATCTGTCGTAGCTGACTCTTTGATCTCAAAGGCTTGTACTCATTTCCCAAAGTTGGGACTGAATCCTGCTTCTAGACAGTGTTTCTTGAAACATTGTATTGAAAATCTCCTGTCTTTTATTCCTTATTATAAACATGGCATATAGTATTAGAAGACTCATAAAAATGCTGGTAGTGACTATGTCATTATTTGTCTAGTAGTGGAACTGGGAAGAGTACAATTTTATATATTTCTGCAAAAAGAGGTAGCTCTTTTCTGCAAAGACTCATCAGTGTTAACTCTGAGGAGAAATATTTGCAGTTGTCTGATGGTTTAGTGGGGACAGAATTGCACTTTTCCACCTGCCTCCATTGTGGAAAATAGGACAAGCTTTGGGCTGATAGTTCATGATGTTGGTAGAAAAAAAAAAAAAAAGTATCCTCATTAACACTGTGCTTTAAGCAGCTCAGCTAATGAGCTTCAAGCATTCTAAACAGCAATTAAAAAAAAACAATACTAAATTTCATAATTTCTTCTTAGAGAATGAAAAGCTAAGATATGTTAACCTAGATTCTATAGGTTGGGCAGATACGAAGTTAAATTAGTCTCTGTCAAAGCAGAAATCAACCTCTTACAGGAAATAGAAGCTAATTAAGAAAAAGCGAGTAAGCATATGATATCAAGGATGCTTCTTCCCTGAGTTCTTGGGCTGCCCAAACTGGAGCACAGTTTCTGGAATGACCACCGGGGATCCAGAAGAATGTCACCGTGGAGTGGAGCCGCTCAGAACGCTGATGCCTTGAGGGGAGCCGGCGAACGCCACCAGAGCCTGATTGTCTCTGTCTTGTGGGCTTCACAAAACAGTGTCCTTGTGTGAGTCCTTTGCCCCTTCCTTGCCTTACACTGCTGAGAATGGGTACGTTTCACGAGTCTCTACTAAGAGAAGACTGGACAAGGTAATGCTGTGTCCTCACGGAAGGCCTCCCTGTTCTAGGATGAAGAGTGTCCAGAATTGGCAGAAAATATCCAACTTCTGAAATAACGGGATGGAAAAGAGGCTTCCCAAATTTGCCCAAGGTCTCACAGACCAGGCTCAACATCATTTTATTTATGATTCCTTAACACAAGAGTTGACAAAAAGTCTCCGTTGCATGCCAAACATCTTTCACACTTGTTTACCTTCCCTATGTATGGCCTTCTGGGTCGCAGGTCTGGGCGACAGTAGCACTAACAGATATGCAGATCTCACGAGGCCAGAAGGCGTTGACTACAGAAAGGGAGAAGAGTAAAGGCTTCTGTGCGTTCATAAAGCGAAGCAGCAGCAGACAAAGAGATAAGCTTCCCTGAGGATAATGGACAACAGAGTTGTTCTTGTTCAATCCGAGAAACAACCTTGAAGTCGCTGGTGGCCACCGCTTCTAAGCAAGCCAATGGCTTTGGAAGTATTCGTTTACTTGTGTTAGATAAATTTATCCTAGAGTAACTTACGTTAGAGTGTGTTGAATACAATCCTTCACAAACCTGGAACACTTTTGCCGAGCAGTGCTCAGCATCTGTCCGTAAATGAAATGCTTTCCTAGGCTCAGTATCAGTGTTTTTATGTTGTGTAAACACTGAAATTACTGTGGAATATCTGGGGAATTTGACAGGAAACTCCAGATGTCAGCAGTTCGCTATGTAAGATTTAAAGTGGACGTTCCCATGCTCGCTGCTTGCGAAGCCACGTGCGCCCCCATCTGTCACATTGGTCCAGGACAACGTGAGTGACAGTCTAAGGGGAGTCAGACAGGGACTCCATGCACGGATTCCACAGCCATGCTGCCACCTAAGTCACCTCTCATTGTTGAAGAAAATAACCCTGTAGGCGTCAGCCGGAAGCCTATTCTAAGTTTTAGAGGAGGAAGGACATTCTTTAAACGTTGATGAAATGTGGTTCTTAATGCCTCTTAGTGACACTGCATACATAGGACTTCAGGAAGCGAGAAGCCTAACAGGTTACACAGGGAGTTCTTTTCTACAGCATTATTTGTAGGGCAGCAGATAGAAGCAAGACCAATGCTTCCTTGAAAAACTAAGGTGAAAGGTGTACAGTGAGTAGGTCGTGGTTCATTCTGCAAATACGCTGAGTCAGGGGAACATGGAAGTGGACGAGGTGGCAGGAGAGCCGTGGGCCGCCCTGATGTTCATCCAGGACATTTATTTGGCTGTTAGAGCATGGCTGCAGGACTACTTAGATCACAGTAGATTTTCCAAAAGTACCACAACCTTCAGACTTAGGAAACCCTCCATGACCGCCTCTTGCTCCCACACCAACGCTCCTCCACACACTGATGTGCGGCCAGTTCCCCCAGATGCCTCCCTTTATACAACAAGTGCGGTAGGTAGCTTGTTAGACTACCGGCCTCCACGCCTCGTGCCTGCCTCCTCACCCACCTCCTACATCGGCCTAGGCTCAGATCCTGGGACTTGCTTCCGCCCAAGAGCATTGCACGAGCTGAGGCTTTGGAGCATCCTGGTGCACTGGGGGCTCGTCCTTGTGGAAATCTACTGTGTGAAGAAGCCAGGCCAACCTAACGGAGACCCCCGGTCCCACCAACAGCCAGTGTAACAGCCGGTCCTGAGAACAGCCAGCCCCAGAGACGAAGGACAATGTGTCAGCAGATACAGTGCAAGGATATAGACGCTTGCCTTTCTCAACTACCAAGTTTCGGAGCGGTTCATTATGAAGCAATACATACAACTCTATGTACTGTTAGATTAGCTTCCTATTTTATACTATATTTCCCCTTCTTGGATCCCAGATTCCAGAAAATAAATAACAACTAATAAAGTCTGAACATTTTTCTTAAGCTGATATATATATGTATTTTAAATAATAATATTTAATAAAATCAATATTTATTTTATCATAACATTATTTTCTTCAGTTACCTTAAAAAGAATGCAAAATTATAATAAGGTTGTAAATTTGCAGGGCTTAAAAAGGTTTCATTCCTTGGATTCAAGTCTTAATGTGGGAATTCACCTTTACAATATAATTCCAGGACATTTGAGATTTAATTTAAAAATTCTGGCCTGAAGAGTCTTAAGACATTTTACTTGATAAAAAATAACACAATGATCTACTTTCAGTCATTAAGCCCAGGGTTTTTGTTGTTGTTGTTGTTGTTTTCTAAATTTCCTATCAGTAAAAAAGACTATGGATGTATAGGACACAAGACTGAGTGACTAGGAGAAACCTCGTACCAAGTGGGCCCCGCATATTAGGTATTGCCCAGTTGTCTCAGCACACTAAGGTGAGGATCTCTGGATAGCGTGAAAGGAGACAGATGCATGTAAGGATGATTAGGATAATGATTCGTAGAATTCTGTTTTCCATACAAATGGTAGAGAATTCTAGGAAAATGACGATGGCTACCAAGAAGGTTTGTATCTCTGAATATTCTGTCCTTCCTCTAAAGACACACACTGAAAAAAGCAAGATAAGACAAAGGGAATGGAAGGAAGGGGAGGGAAGGGGAGGGGAAGGGAGGGGAGGTGGGGAGGGAAGGGGAGGCTGGGGGTGGGAGGCGAGGTGAGGCAGGACAAGAGAAGACAAGGGAAGACAAGGGAAGAGAAAACAAAAGGATCAGGGACAGCAAGACCAAAAGCTCATAGACAACACCTATAACAAGGTGGCCACGTGAATTGCAACAGATCACTGGGTAGGGACAAATCAGCAACAGCAGAAAGACTTTCATATGGTGTCCAAATGTGTGGTGGCGTAAGTTCAGGGCAGGAGAGGTGATTGCGTCTTTCAGGAGATCCAGAGACTCCCCTGATTGCCATCAAAAACCCATGGAGAACAAGAGCAGAAGCTGGGAGTGGGGCTCGCCAGCTCCGATTGGCAGATGAGTGCAAGAATTCAACGTGTTTGGAGGCTGCTCAAGGGCTCTGAGTCTATGAAACCTCGACACTTTCCAGAACGAATCCCCATACACAGCAGGAACGAGAGAGGAGTTCTCACTAAACGGAAGCGTAAGGGCAGAGGCGAAGATTTTCGAAATTACAAAGTCATTTTTTTTAAATCATGTCAGGGAAACAATAGAAGATAGTGAGCATTACACTTCCCCCCTAAAGTAGAGACTTATTTCATTTACATAGAAGAGCTGTCTGGAGAAAATCCAGCCATTGTCAATATAACGAGAACAGTGCCTAGATTTCTAGACAGCCTTTGCTTTGTAGAAGCAACAGATTCCAATCAAATCACATAGAAATTTAGTAGGGAAATAAGGATAAAAATAACATCCCAGCAGATCCTGAAAGCATTACAGAAAGACACGCTCACAAAACAAATGAAATCTGTTGCTAATATTTCCAAAAAAAGAAAAAAGGAACTTAGAAAGTGATACAAACTGGATTTTTAGAAAACAGAGAATTTCAAAATCTCAGAAATAAAGTGATGGAAGAATGGGAAGATCAGAAAAGATTTTTTAAAAAACTCAGTGAATAATTTGTTTTACAAAATAGGAAAAAAAAATTTTTTGAATGAAGGTTAAACTGGAAGGATGACAAGTTTGAAGCAACACAACAAATAATAATTCCATGGAGAAAGGGCTGACTTCAGATCCAGCACCGGAAGTGAACAGGATGTCTCTGTTACATCTTATCACACCAGAGAGCTCGGGAGACTATCACACTACTATGAATATGTCCAAAGTCTCAGATGCCAACTTGAAAAGGATCCATGGACTTAAGAGAGGACAATCTCTGCACTGATAATAATAGTAACCTCAATTAAAACATTAACAAAGTAATAAAAAACATAATTGATCATCTTTGGAAGATACTTAAGAGCAACAATGTCCAAATTTTTGGCTTCTCTGGGCCACATTGGGAAAAGAATTGTCTTGAGCCACATGTGAAATACATTAATACTAACAATAGCTGATGAGCTAAAAAAAAAGAAAGAAAGAAAAGAAAAGAAAAAAAGGAAAGAGAGGAAGAAAGAAAGAAAAGGTCACCAAAAATTCTCATGTTTCAAGAATTTGTATTGGGCCTCATTCAAAGCCACCCTGGATAGCAGGAGGGACCTGCCTGTTCTAGTTTTCTTCTCCTATTTTCTTTTCTATAAAACTGGTAAAGAGAATTTAAAAAAGACACAATTATTCTGCCTTTCTTAATTATACTGTAACTCAGAGTAAATATTAATGAGGGGAATATTCTAGTGAACAATATTCTAGTGAATAAATAAATAAGAGGAGTAATACAATTAGTAGAATATCACTGCAATAAATTAAAGAGTATAGGCACGGATCAGTAATGACCACACATCACAAACTTTATAACTCCTTTTGGAATTAATCAAGATCACCCACAAAGTAGGCTTACTAAAAAAAATGAAACCTGAATTTCGTCAGTCTTCTAGATCTCTCTCCCAACTGACAGCACGTAACTGATGGTAAATCCATGGGTCAAAGGAACGTGATAAATGTACGAGCGTGAATGGGCCTACAACCAGCGAAATCTGGCTGGTCAGAAACCCTACAGGATAAATGCTTGAATTCAATGACAAATAAATAATTGCAAGAAAATAAGAGCAAATGGAACTTTTTAAAAAATAAAATTGTGCTTGGATCATTAATCAAATAAATGGTTATTTAAATAAAAATACGCATATGTAGGACAATCAAGAAAATGTGAATGACAAGGTAATTGTTATTTTGGGAAGTTTGGTCATGACACTAGAATTGTACTGAAAAAGGACGGTTCTTACATTAGAAATATATACACAAATTTTTTTTTTTTTAACTGAGAAAAAGAAATCTGAAATTTGCTTCAAAACTTCTGGGGATCATGGTGGTGGTAGTTGGAGACGGTTCAAAGAAAATAGATTGACCAGTAATTGATATTTCTTGAGACTGATCAATGAAGGCTCCTAGTTTCTTTCTACTTCTATGGATGTTTGAAAAAAATATATATATTTTACAAAAAAAAAAACCGAACAAACAGTTGTTACTATTGCATATAATTTTGTAGCAAATTATTTTTCTGCATTTTTAGTATTAAAAGGGATTTACTACTTAGGTCTAGTAGCATTTGAATGACGTACTCAAAGCCTAGAAATAATCAGCTAGGCTGAAATGACATTAAATCTACCTTGGCCATTACAATCTATTCTCGTCATGTCCGATTCATCTTTATGCTGTCAGGAAAAGGTGTGAGATCTAGAAATCATGAATGCCAGGATTTGAACCAGCTTCTTTGCACCTCACTTCCTCCTTACTACATGCACCCTTAGGCACCTCTGCTCTCAGACCCGTTTATTTAGTTAATCCCTCAGATGATTGCGTGTTACATGTTCCCAATGAGCACACAAGCCCCTTTAAGGGCAACAACCAGAATTATCAACATTTTGAATTCACTTTTGGTGTCCTTGTACCCGACACAAGTGCTTTCAAAATGTGTGTTGCTTAGTATATATTTGGCCAAAAAAATATATAGTAACTCTATTTTAAATAAATAAAAATAATAATGATACGATTGTTACTGCTAATAATAAAATACATGAAACAGAATATAAGTAGTAGAGGCGAGATAGCACTGGAAATCCAAAGATAAAATGAGTTATCCCCAAAGCCACTGGCCAATCTATTAATTGTAAAGAGGTAGCTGTGATCTGGCCCCTATTTAAATTCATAATTGAGGGAAGGGTCATAACAAATTTTATTTAACAAATAAATGTTATACCTAAAATTTTTTAAGGACATATTTTATTGTTTGAGAGACAGTGGAGGGAAGGGGGTAGAGTCCAGAGCAGTCTCCATAGTTGTACATCATTAGTTGTGACATAGTTTCCTTCCACACAGGTGCATGTGGGGCTGCATGGGGTGGGAACTGAACTGGGGGCCTCCTGCATGGGAGGCAAGCACCTTAGCCACTGTCCTGGAGGTTACCAGTTGCACCGCGGTTCAGCACATGGGTTTGCACGGGCCAGGGCCAGCATTAGATTCCCAGACCTCTCAGTTGCAAGGCAAGCACTCAACTTGTTGAGCTGTCCCGACATCCTTATACCTAAAAGTTCTGAGCTCATCTGTCCTATGGCTTTCATAGAAATAGATGAGATACAAAGTATTCACACAGATTCCTAAATGTCTCACACCTTATTTGTTCTTATGAAACAATGAGGACTATTATAATTTGCCAAGAGCTCACCCATTTCCCCTCCCTTTATTTTCCAAGGTTGGGTATCACTACAAAATCAAGTCCTTTTGCACAATCAAACAATTTCAAAATTCCTCGTCACTGTTACTTCACTGGGACAAAATAGGGTTACGCTGAGCAAACCACTGGCTACATGCTGGGAAATGGCCCATCAGTGGTTTGTCCAGTGACTAGCCTGTCGACTCCACCAGCATGGAGATTTAAATTTCAAAGTGGGCCACTCAGCTACAGCTTATCTTCTCTCTTCAAAGCCACTGACAATGAACCTGCTGCCTGACCTGTGAGCGCCTGCAAGGAGACCCTGGTTAGATCCTCTATCTCTTTCAACTTCCCCAGCCCCCTCCTCCAGTTTCAGAAATGGTGGTTCCCAGATGAGCACCGTGAGCACAAACAGAGAAGTTAAAAGAAGACTTTAGTCGATGCTAGTGGCCGAGTTACTCACAGAATAAACAAGCAGCTCCCGCAGTGGTTAGCTTCTGCAAGGGCGGTGTGTCGAGGGGTCTCAGCTTCCGGCAAGCAGCCTGCTAGCAGTTTGAAATAACTCTATGGAAATCGAGCTGCACATATACATGTATGAAATGTGTCTACAAAACCTTTTATTCAAACTTAGATGCAGACTCTTACTACTTCTTTAGGCTTTGAAGAATAGATTCCGGTAAAAGAGGAATGATAAAATACGTATAACTTATGCCCTCTTCACCCTTTTGTGCCTTATTTTCCCTGTCTCATCAGAAAATCTACGTGAGGGCTTTCCAGAAAGTATCTAGCCATGTAACCATTCTTGTTATATTGACAATGGCTGGATTTTTTTTCTTACAACCCTCGTATATTCTGTGAGAAAGATTTTTTTTTTTTTAAGTATTAGATCAAATATTTTAGTGTGCTAAATCTCTCTACTTATCAAAGTTCCTCAAATATAGCTGCCCTCCTAAAAGAAAGCAAAAGGTATGGTTTTATTTTCTTCTTAAGACTTCTTCAAGGCTTATGGATAATAATTCTTACACCATCTTGAAATCCAGTGCTGTTCATTCCTGCACTAATGGGCACATCTTTCTCCTCTGCTTTCTGCTGATAGTTTCCCCTCTGCAATCATATCCTACCGAGGCTGCTACATGTCTTTGTTTGATCTGAGGTTCTGAAGGTGAGATCATACATTCTCCCTTCTACATAATAACAAAAATGGGTTGGGTGATGACTGTTTGCCTTCAGAAACCTTTTACTCTCGCTTTATATCTGTGGCAAGATGTGTAAAACAGGTGAATACACGCTGTCCTGGTTAAATGTGAATCAATTATTTCATTTATTCAACTCAGATTTAAAGCAACTACTCCCAAACTATGGCCTTTCTGCCTGTGGGGAGCGGCCAAGTCCACAGCCAGGATTGCTACCATTGGGAATTTTTCTCCATCATAACCACCAGGATTTCATCTGCTGTTACTTAGCCACTTGTTGGAACTGAGTTTCTGTTCATTATAGTGTCCATCAGTGGAAGAATGGATAAAGAAAACGTGAGGCCCCAGGTTCAGTTTCGGCCCTGCACGGCTCCACATCCACCTGCATGGAATTAAAATGAAAAAAAACTAAAACTAAGAAACTCAAAGAAACAGAAATTAGAATGGTGGTTGCCAGAGGCTGAAGGGTAGAGGAAATGTGGAGATATTGGTCAAAACGTACAAACTTCCAGTTACAGGAGCTGTGAGTTCTGGAGGTCTAATGTACAGCAGGTGACTTGAGTTAACAACACCGTACATATTGTATACACTGTGAGTGACATATAAAAATTAGAATTCTTCAAATAGAAAATGTGTGATATCTAGAGGGAACCGTTTGCTCTGTACTCGTGTGGATATGTATCATGAAGAGTCTTTTCATTATATTTTCATTTGTTTGTTTTTAAATTTTGTTGTTTTTCTTTTATCTTTGGAATATAAGGAAACAGTAACTTTCAGACCAGTAACCCAATGGAACACAGGAACAGAGGACCAAACTGGTGGCCAGCCATTATTTGACTATCTTGTCATAATACTGGTAAAATACAGGCAAACAATTGGAACTACAAGTATCTGCTCAGAAAATGACCTTAAGACATCAACCTTAGTTTAGATGCTGTTTTCTTTACGAGAAAGAATACAGATTCTGGGACAAATAAACAACAATATCAGCAAACCTCATGGATATAAAATATTCTGATTTTAATCCTTAAGAACATACATCTAAAAAGGAAAACTGGGTGATAATTTCTCCAGATACCCTATTCTGTGAATACTTTTAAGATAAGAGGCATCACTAATAAAATATAATGTTAGAGAGTCTTTCGTGGATCATCTCCAATATGATAAGCTATGAGTTCCCTTTCCTTCCCAAATACACATAGGGAAATGGACGTGGGTGTGACCTAGCACAGTGGTCCCCAAACTTCTTGGCACCAGGGACCCGTTTAGTGGAGGACAATTTTTCCATGAACCAGCAGGCAGGGAGATGGTTTCAGGATGAGTCAAGTGCATTACATTTATTATGCACTTATTTTTTGTATTACATTGTAATATATCATGAAATAATTATACAATTCACTTGCCGCTATAAAGCCTGCCATCAGATGCAGCTTAATTATCACTGGCCACTCACTGATACGGTGTTGATATGAGTCTGTAAACAATTGTTGTATTATGGTCTCTGTGCAGTCAAACCTCTCTGCTAATATTCATCTGTATTTGCAGCTGCTCCCCAGCACTAGCGTCACTGCCTCAGCTCCACCTCAGATCATCAGGCATTAGATTCTCATAAGGAATGCAGCCTAGACCCCTGACACCCACAGTTCACAATAGGGTTCATTCTCCTGTGAGAATTGAACGCAGCTGCTGATCTAACAGGAGGCAAAGCTCAGGAGGTAATGCAAGCAATGAGGAGTAGCTGTAAAGACAAATGAAGCTTCACTTGCTCAATCAACTGCCACTCACCTTCTGCTATGCGGCCCAGTTCCTAACAGGTCTGTGATCCAGGGGTTGAAGACCCCTGACTTAAAGGAACTATATAAACAAAATATGGTCATCAATACTTTGATTATTTTTTAATAGAAACTTCTATTTAAATAAAGTGTTTTCATTAAATAACACAACACCAGTTTTTGAAGCCTGGGGAAACAAGTATTTTAAAGTTTGTACATTTGGTCATGACCAACTATAAATTATGGTCCTTTCTATCAAAACTGGATTGATATGTTATATGAAAATAATTTCAACCATAATTACAGTTCTGTGGGTGTATCTTATCCATCTGTGTATTTTTGACAAAAATGCACACAGTATACGTACGTAGTAGGAGTTTAATAATAAAAGGTGATTGAATATATCACCGACTAAAAGAATATATACAAGAAATACAAGGCAATTCTAAATTACACTATGTCATAATACTTTTTACATTTAATAATATGAAATTGTTTGAATTTCATAAAAACCATGCTTTGAAATTATTGATGCATTTTTAAAGACTCATATAATTAATGACAAGTATAAATATCTCCAAAGAAAGTTCAAGACTTCAGGTTATTCTTTATAGCAATTATAGGGAAAAGATGGTCTAATCACAATGTGTCCTTTATAATGCAAATAAGCCACAATAACGTTATTGCTTAAATTTCAGTCAGATCTTTTAATGAGGAAACCTATTACCACAGTGACACAAAAAGTGTACAGACTGAGGACCAACTAGGTGGGTGAAGATCTTAGTCTGATATAAAGCCAATTTTCCCCCTCTTGTCCATGTATTTGTATCTTTGTTTTATTTATCTAAAGAATTCCAAGATTCATCTTCCAGCCCTTTTTCTTTTCCGTTTCTTCTCTAGGGTGTTAGAATGTTTTTACAAAGAAGCTGAAGGAGGTCCTGGAAACCCTGTAATACTCACTCATCTTCCTTCCTTTAGATTCTATGGCATGTGCTTAGCATATAACAAACTCTCGGTAAATAAATGGTCGTGGAATAATTAAGTCCTAAAGCCTCAGTTCTGAATCCCAGCTTGTATTTCTTTCCCATTTTATCAATGGCCTGCTATGCCCTTGCTTGGGCTCAGTTTCTAACTAATCATTTCAGACTACATTTTCTCTGACACAGCCAGCTCTAAACTTATTTGATTCTAGCAAGATAACGAATCTGTATTTTTTGTTAAATGCATACTCTTTAACCCCTGTGACTGCCCCCAATCATATATACACTGTGCACACACACACAATTCAGTTTACTAAAAAGTTTTAATTATCTCATATACCGGACTTTCTACACAGGTAGAAAGTATCTAAAAGAGGTAAAAGATCTGAGTTCTCTAGTACTTGAAATCCACTAAAAATTCATCCCAATTTATTATGTTTCTGCTGGACTTTGTTTATTTTCAGCAAATACACCAGGAAACAAAAAGCAGTGGTACAGCAATTTGGTAAATCTAGTTCTTCTTTGAATAAATTTCAAAACTATTTCTTAGGCATAAGACATCCAGCTACCCCCATTAGTTCATTAAAATGTGAAACAGTTTTATATAATTCTACTTCTTAAGCAGGGCCTCACCTGGAGTGTTTTCTGGTGACTTGGAACAATGCAAAAGGTTTGCATATCTTGATACTGATTAAAGGGAAGCCATCAAGCCTTGTCATACAGATATTGTTTTTAAGTTTAAAAGTAAGTTTTCCAAGTTCTAGATAACTGTATCTTTAAGTCAGTCAGGCAACAGCCCGATCTTTTAAAACCTTGACTTGATTTGCCAACCCACTCTTTTTAAATAAAAGCTGCCTGTCTGCACTGATTTCATCATCTCCATTGAAAATGTTTATCTGCAAAATGAAAAAAATAAAGAGTACAAATTAGAAACACTGGTGCATCTCCTTACACTACTCATTTAGAAGCTAGGTCTCAAGTTGTCATTACGTTCACCACGTAAAAATTAGAAATGATTTGTTTGGAGACCTCCAGCTATTTCTAGACCCAAGATGTTTGGACAACTGTAGATAAAGTTTCATTATCAGACTGAACTAAATAGGCTGTAATTATGTATAAATCAGGATGATTTCTGCTCCATGAACTTCGGTTATTAATCTACTCAGGCCAAGCATCCGGGACACTATCGCTGTCTAAAATGATACAAGTGGATCTCCCAGCCAAGAATGCAAAAAGTGAGGTTTGGAAATTAAGACCAAGGATTGGCTGGACAACGCTCATGTTTCCATCATCTGATTGTTTCCATCTTTCTTCTGGGCCATGAAACCAAGACTAGCCTTGTACGTCCACAAAACCTTGTGTTTCCCCACTCATTCACACTCATCACACTTGAAATTATTAATGAGATGTTTATTTCCTCCACTAAACAATAGGTTCTTTGACCAGGGACCCTGCTATCGTATTTTCTTCCTTATGTCTTCTATTACCACATTAGCTATCAATATTTGTTGAATGAATGAAAATGATGAATGAAAGGGGGAAAACAAAATTGTTAGGCTGATAATTAAATTAGAAAAAAGAAGCTGGAAAGTTTGAATTGATCCTGTTTTTTCCCAGAATTTTTATGGCGCTATTCTGCTCAATACTTGGTATGCGTGAAGTTAGCAAATAGTAAAGAAGAACGATGGCTTAAGTATCTATCTGTAAAAGTAGATTACATTTACCTAAGTCCTAGGAAAAGTGAGAAGCTAAAGTCAAATTCACATTCTGAACTTAAAAATTAAGGAAACAGAATGTAAGAATTCATTAGTGTACTGAATTTTATGAGCTCTGGATTATGTGGCATCATCGTTCATTCAATAATTCAGAATATTTACCATGTTTGTCAAGTGAAGAAAGACACTGAAGTGTGAATTTACCTTTCCAGCACATCAAAATTTTGTGCTAAGGTAAAGATGGGATTGACATTTTTGAGAAATTTGTTTTTTTCAGAATAAGAAAATCTTGCCAATTTTGCATATGGAATACCAAGTGATTTTCTAATGTTTTCTTTCCATGTGTTAAGATATTTTATGCAGGGAATGCAGGGATAGCTCAGCAGGTGGAGCACTTGCCTTGCAACTGAGAGGTCCTGGGATCAAATCTTGGTCCCGGTTCGTGCAAACCCATGTGCACAGCTGGTCACCACTAGGGATGGCAGCGAAGGTCCTCACCTCCCATGCAGGAGGCCCCCAGTTAGGTTCCCACCCTGCGCAGCCACACATCCACCTGTGTGGAATGAAACCATGTCACAGCTAATGATGTACAACTATGGAGACGACTCTGGGCCCTCTCCCCCACCCTTCTCTTTCTCTGTCTGTCTGTCTGTCTGTCTCTCTCTCTCTCTCTCTCTCTCTCTCTCTCTCTCTCTCTCTCTCTCTCTTTCCTTCTCTCAAAACAATAAATTAAATCTTAAAAAAAAATAGTATTTAACAAGGCTGAAAGTTTACATTGTTTTTGTGAAGCACATGAGAGGAGACACTGTCTGCCACTTTTATCATTCTTTGAATATATTTTATATCTGAAAAGAATATTTTAACATATCACGTGAGGAATAACCATTCTAGAAATACAACATCACAGTATTCTTGAAGCCCTCAGCACTGCCTCCCACTCAGCGCACCCTCTTTCTCCCACTGCTTATTATTTCCCTCCTTTGTGATTTTAATGCGTATGTGTGTATCTGTAAGCAGATATTTAGTTTTATGCTATTAGACTTTATATAAATCATTCATTTTTAATGCTGCATAGCATACCCTTATATGTATATATGTATATGAGTTCTCATGTCTACAATTTTATGCAACCTTCTATCAATGGATATTGATAGAATAATTTCACATTGTCAGCATTACTAAAGAATGCCAAATTGTTTCCCAGAAGCAGTTCACAGAAGCGCTCATCAGAAGTGTGTACGATTTGACATTGTTCCACCGATACTTGGTTTTATTAGACTTCTTGATTTTTGCCAAATGGTTAGGGATAAAATCATATCTCATTATCATTTAACTTGTATTACCCTGGTTATTCACATGTTCTGTATGTTTAATATTTCATATGTTTATTGGTATGTGTGCTATTTTTTTCCAGTGATTTATTTCTATCCTGTTTTATTTTGTTTTGTTTTCCTATTGCATAAATTAGAAATTTTCTTTCTTTTTTTGGTAAGGCAAGCTCTCTTAGCCAGGCATTTTTTGACACTATCTTTGTTTGCCCTTCTTTTGGAAAAGTTGTCACATGAACAATTCTTTGTTGACCGTTATGACCTCTTATGATGATTAATTGTAGGAGTTGGGTTGACTGGACTGAGAGACGCCGAGATCACTGGTAAAACATTGTACCTGGGTGTGTGTAAGAGGGTGTTTCCAGAAGAGATGAGCAATAGGATCAGCAGACTGAGTAAAGACCACCTTCACCAATGTGTGCAGGTGTCATCCAATCCCTTGAGGTAGATTTGTTTTCTGTTGAGTGTGGATATTCGGATAGCTGCAGGTGTCCTCAGACGCATGTGCTCCTAGTTGTCACGCATGCCAACTCTCACTGAGGCCCATCACCACCTTTCCTGGGTCTCCCGCTTCCGGCAACAGACCCTGGGGTATCCCGGTCTCCCCAAAAGTATGACCCCGTTCCTGCACCAAACTTCCTTCCTATGTACTTGTGCATGTCCTGTCAGTTCTGTTTCTCTAGGTATGTTTTTACATGCAGGTATATCCCCACAAGTGCTTTGCACATGGGTAGAGTACTATGTGTGCACAAAAGTATTTATTTAATAAATGTTATAGAAATCTTCATATTGAAAAAACAAGCAACAATATAAAAATACAACATAATAAATATTTTTTAAATTTCTAAATACTGTAAACATGTAAAACAAAAATAAGGGGGATAATATAAAACAAATAGCCAAGTTCTGACCACCCAGATATTATAAATGTTGACATCCTTCTAAATGTGCTTCAATCTTCTCTTAGGGTTATACAATGTCATCAAAACACATAACTTCCAATTAGAGCTAATTGAAGAGTAGAGGATTTATTTATTCATTCCTTCAATTATCATACACTGATTCAAAATTCAGTATTATATACAATGTTTAGCTCTGGAGATTTAAATCACTTATGTTTTAGGTCAATACTGAAACTATGCCTTTGAAAATAAAATGTTACTGTGGCTGGGTTGTTAAGGATTCAATCTTGTTCCATAAACATCTATTTAGCACCTAGGGAAGATCTATCAGTGAAAATAAAAAAGGGGAAGAAAATGATCTAATTATGAGGAACCTTATTTATTACTTAGTAAAACTGTATATCTAAAAAAAATGAATTCATATATATGTTATCTCCTGCCTTTCACCTCTATTTATATTATTAATCCTTGACAAAAAGATCAATATATTGTGAATTTATTTCTATACACTCAATCTCAGTGAGATAGAATATAATTATGAAAGTACTATTACATAAAGAAGTACTAGATAGCACTATTATAGATACGTAGAGATGAGCTATGCCTTTTTCATTTTCTATACTTTACTGTACAAGTAGATACAATACTATTTCTTCCATTATGAATTGAAATATTCTTAAATATGTTAAAGAATTTCAATAAAGCCAATGAAAAGAATTATTAATCCCTCTGGATAGTAGTGGGAAATGCACTGTAATTGGTAAGCTTCATATCAGAGTTCTTGGAATTTCTCCAACTGCATTAGCAATTGGTCATCTTAATTACATGGTCCATTAGCTGAAATCTGCATCACAAAACTACCATGCGCAATTCTTGCCAACTCTGATCCATTCATTGTAAGGTCAAGGTTTCCTTGCTCATTGCAAAATGAAACTAGATGAATTAAGTTAAAGCATTTCAAGTTCATTAAATATGCATCTGTAAGTCAGTCACCCTATCACATACAGAAAATAAGTGCAATTCTAAGGACAAAACCTCCAATACTTTTGGCATTTTTGTGACATCAGGCAGTTCTGCAAAAGATCTGGGCACATTCAAAAATTTTAAAGGTGCAGAACAACCATTGAGCTTCTACTTTCTGTGCCTTCTAGCTATAGATAACTACAGTGTTGACAAAAATTTCTCAGTCTGACTGATAATCATCAGTATGTTTCTCAATAAAAAGTAGATACAGAACCAACCTTATCACTGCAGCAAGTATTTAACCAGAGGTAACCACGGACCTTTAACGGAGCCACCTCGCTCTGCTTCTTTGAGCACAGGCCCTGCTCAAAAGTGCTCCGGTAACCGACAAACACCGAGTGGGTCTCCTCAATATTGATTCCTTCATTCAGTCAGATATTAACATTTTGGGAGTCTGTACTGTGTGGCCACACCGGTGTATCAAGGTAAATAAAAGATCCTTCCGGTCCTCAAGACCTTAGTGACCCAGCTCATTCTATGTAAACTTTTCAAAGGAGCGAATTAATCCTATTGTTTTCTATCACAATGCCTTCATTTCTCCATTTTCTTCCAAAGGAAAAATTATTCAGATTCCTTGCAACCATCCAAAGACTATATCTATACGTTCCTTGAGTCTCATCTATTTTACCTAAATACTGAGGCTAACTGAGACTAGAGCATATGATAAATTTAGGCTAGCACGGTTCTAAATCTGAAGTATTCTTGCAAATTATCTATACGATCAGCCATTTCATAGAATTCGGCTCTGTGAGGAAGAAGCCATGCTTACTGGTCTAAATATCGCAGGCTTAGGCTGTCCCTCAATGAAAATGGGGGCTGTGGGTGCCTGTCTCCTCTCCTCCTGTAGTTCTTTTTTGTTCCATTGAATCCTTAGAGACCACTGAGAACATTTCAGGTGCACATGCACGTTCCCATGGTAGTTAGGTTTCAATTACGTCGAAAGAAGTGTTAAGGTGCATCTTTACTCAACTGTGATTTCATATCAATGCTTAACTCTAAACTTCCTCATCTGAAACCTATCCCCTTTGGCATGAAAAATAAATGGAAATGGTTTCTTCAACTCTCCATCACGCGTTTGGCTAAATATTATCCAGTCTATCTTTCTACCAATGGTTTCAAAATGATCTCTTACTAAATTGTTCTCTGCGCAGCTACATCTATTTCTGTATAGTATCTTCTCGGTTTCCTTTTTCATTTGGATCAGTTGCAATTGTAGAGTCTAAAATTCCTTTGGGAAGGCTCCCAGCCTTCTTACCTCATCCTCCCTTTTAGTAGGTCAAGCTGTGGGATCAATTCTGTGATGTGCAAGCTTAGAGATGATATGACTTAAGTCAAATCATCTGACACAACTCTGGCTGTCGGAAGCAGGAATAAAGCGTTTTCCTGGAAGGAACTGTGCGGCTAGGATGAGCTCGGTGGTGTTCAATCCAGTTTCTAATCCTCTTAGTCCCAGGGGGGAGAGATAAAAGGACCATTAAAGTGGGACAGATGTGTTCTGGCTTTGTGATCCTCTGACAGTGTCTACCTCCTTGTGGTCAGCAAAGAGGCTTCTAGTGGCCAGAGAATTTCAGAAAAGGTGATCTGTGGTGGTGACAAAGATAAAGGGAACAAAACTATACTTCATACGTCTACTAAACTGTAACTCCGGCATCACACAGTGTTACTGAAATAGAATAAACAGAACTGGAACCACCTTCTACCACCCGGGAAGCCAAGGGACAAGTCAGAGCTGGAAGAGGTGATAATATTAAAGACATTGCCGAATACCAAAGGGATGATGGTGATGATGATGCAGTACCATGACTGTATCCTCAGGCTCACGTTGTCTGGGAACTACCTCCCTTTGAAGAATGTGAACCTTCCTGTCACAATACTTCAGGCACATGTCTGATTAAAACCAGTATTTGCGTTGACCAACAATTGGGAACTTGCAGGTGATACAATCCTTCTCACAAGGACTCCATTACTCTCCTTTGAAAAAGCACCTTTTCCGCCATTTTGAAAGTGAGGTTGAAGTAGGCCCCCATCACGCTCTTCATCTTCTCATTGTTTAGATGTGATGGAAGTTGCTGCAGCTATCTGAAGTGCTGTCGTTTCAGGAAAAGGAATAAACGTTATTCGAGCACCCGTTCTGGGCCTAGCACCGACATTTTGTGTTGTCACTTATGTTAATGGAGTTCACTGTTGAGTCTCTCAGAGTTGACATGATGGCTTCACTGAGTGCCACAGAGCTTAGAAGGTGAACCAGGGCTATGGACCTTCATCGCACTGCTGAGCCTCACCGCTACTCTGGCCACCTGGGTGATGGCTGGAGATAGGCACCTCCCCTCAACCCGACTCCTGCTCCTAATCTGGCTACACTGGGGTCCTGCTGGAGCACCCAATCCCCTATTTCCTTCCCTCTTATTTTCACCCCTAGGGAACTCTGCAGGATGATGGCTTTTCTTCTTGCACACCTGGTTCTCTCTCTCTGTCTACCTCCATGCTGCCTTTGTAGCCCTGACACGGTTGCACCTCATAGGGTTCTGTCCTCACCTCCAAGACCAGGGCTCAGCCCTGCCCATCATGCCTCACCATCCCAACAACTCTCTGCTAGGCCCCTCTGAGGCATGAGGATTTTACTAAAGGTTCGTAAAGGAGTCAGTAGAAGGCCTTCCCACAATGCAGGGCAGAAACATTGACTTCCAAGTTCCTGTGTTCCCTCCAACTTCTCATTCAGCTCCTCTCTCCTAAAGTCCCCCCTTCAGCATCTCGTGCCCAGTCCTAACATGCGGCTCTGCCACCTCTGTCCACTGCTTTCCTTTGTTAATGTGGATTAATTTATCTCTCCTAATAGATCATACCCACAGTCATCCCTTATACCAGCTTCAAGTTCAGAAACAGGCAGCACACAAAAGATACTCCCATTTGTTATCCGGGTCCATCCTCCTTCCAAAGTGACTAAAAAGTTATTCTATCACATTGTTTTTCTGTTAACACTTTTCAAATGCCTTTTATGTGTGAGACTCTCTGTGACATGTTGGGAAGATAGAGATAAGTGATACACAATCCTAAGAAACCGCTCTCCATTCGTAAAGGAACTAGAAGGCATGTGAGCATTTAATCCAGTGAGCAGGATGCAGGAGAGATGAGAGAGGGCGTGTTAAGACACCGACCAGCTCCGAAGCTCCGAACTGAAAGTGCGCTCAGCGATGCTCCCCATCCAGGTACGAACACTTGAAGTCTAGCTCAGAAAACATGCCTCGTGGGAGGAGACCATGTCGTCCTGCATCAGCCAGCTGATGACGACTTCCGTAAAGTGTTCCTTGTGTTCTACCACGACGCCCAGCACAACCCTGCTTGGCTTCTTTTCTGTGCTTTGTTCCTATACGTGTCTCGTCCCACGGATCCAGGCTTCTCTGGTAACATTGTCCATGTTACTTCCTCCCTTTGGATACTGTTACCACACCATCCCTAACATGTCCCCTAAATTACTCTGAAGAGGTTTCCCCTCTGGCTGTCGAATTTTAATATTGAAAAGATCTTGATAGAACGAATAACTTCTTGATAAATTTTAACATATAAAATGGAGTTTTATCCTCAGGAAGAGTTCTTACCCTGCAATATATTAAGCCACAATCCAAAAGGCAAATTCTATTCATCAACACAATATTTCTGGGCAGTCCTCTTTCCCCATCTCCCTCCTCTTGGTAACTCCAGGCTTTATGGAAAAGAATTGATAAGAATGCCTCCCCCATTTCCAATCCTTTCCTTTCTTCTCTAAGCTAGCAGATCCAACACAGATGTTACTCTCTAGCATCTCCGGATCCCTACCCATCTATACCACTTATCCTGTTAATGCTACCTTTTGTCTCCGAATATCGCTTAGAATTTCTGATTTTTCTCTGTCCCTCTGTCACTTTCTTACTTCCACTCTCTTTCTCTAGAATCCTTAAACAGCCTGCTAGGTATTCTTCCTGATTGCATAAGCATTCCCCTCAAAACTCCCCCGTCTCTCTCTCTCTCTCTCTCTCTCTCTCTCTTTTTTTTTACTTTATTAAAATTCAAGACCTTCCTAAAACTCCTCAAGAACTGCCAAATATTCTGTCAAGTGCAAACCTTTCAACGTGTCTCACCTTGTCCCTTTGAAGTCACGCAGTCAGTAGTTAAGAAAATGTGTCCTAAAGCCTAGGATTGAATTCTGTCACCAAATAGCTGGGGCTTTGAGGTAACTATTTAATTTCTCTAAGCCTCAGAGTTTGAATTTTTTTAATGGAGATATCTCTTTATGTGATCATGGTGAAGACTAAATGAGATAAATTCTCCACCGTTCTTAGAATGCTGTCTGGCACATAGTAAGAGAAAAGTTTCAGCTATAGTGATTACTAGTCCAACTTCATCTTTCGCCTGTTCCCTCTCTATGTTGGTCTATGACAAATTTCTCTGCTGTGCCTCTAAGCCACCACATGTCCCCGTCTTTGTGTCTTTCACATGCTCCTTCCTCTAACTCAATCTCTGTCTCCAAACTTTCTAACACGCACTTACCTCCCAGGTTTAATTAGGATGTCATTTTCTACCATAGCTTGCCCAGTGCTGAGGTGGGTGCTACTCCTGGTTTCCATCCGTTTTCAGCACGATGTCCTAGCACTAATTGCAGTGTTCTTCTTCATCGGATTATAAACTCCTTCAGGGTATAGTCCTCATTGTCTCCCCAACAGCCATCACTGCTGCTGGCTCACATCAGCATGGTATTAGCTGTTTGGAACAAATAATCCAATTTTCAACTGCATATGTGATTGGATTTGTTTTGACCAGGAGCTATATCATTATTATACTCGTAATCTCTAGAATAGCCAAGCTTTATGGACTGTGCTGTTTGAAATATTCTTTCTGTTAAGATATGTCTCATTCACTTTTATCTCCATGCCTCCTAACTAACGACTAGAAGAGTATCTTCTATAAAAATAAACATTCAAATGCGAGAGCTGTCCAGAAAAAATCCAGCCATAAATGCCTCTATGTTTCATATGACATGGCTAGATACCTTCCAGACAGCCCTCATATGTTTTAATTAGTATAAATGAAACAAAATATATTTCCATTATACCATTACAAGATTCTTTCTGTGAGAATGAAACATGGAAAAGTAAGTTCGGGACCAAATTTATTTTTTCAATAAACAAATGCCACTGGGTTTTCTGTCTTTAATCCTGATGGTTTATATTATTTTTAGAGTGAACATTTAAAAAAAAAAAAAACTAATGGACACAGCATTATTCAAAGAGAAATTTTGAAAGGAAGAAAATCTTGAGGATTAATGTCCTTAATATTCATTTCTGACAGCCCATGTTCAAGTGTAGGTTGTCTGGTCAACATTTGGGTCTGACTCGTAGTTTCCAAATCATGGTGTGTCGTGTTCTAAATCAATTCCCCAGGAGAGATTTAGGGCTAGCTTTTCCACAGGTTTTCTCAATTAAAGATGCATCTAGTTTTTGCCCACATCACCCACATCTGCTCATAAAAAAAAATGAATAATGGAACACACATGTGCTGACTCGCAATTCATTGCAGCATTTTGCAGGTGCAAATGCAAGTTTTAAGGTGCAAAGTGAAGCCACAAAGCTGTGGGTTTGTCCGCTGAAATTCTAGCCTTTAATCACATCGAAATAACTCCTCAGGTGATGCAATCACAGGACTTTGCTCACACACACAAAAAAAGCATGTAATAAATATTGTAGATTGAACTGGGATATATTAACATAGGAGGCTAGGTTATTTAGAGAAAATGAAACCCAGCTAATTTTCACCACTCTGGTATTTGCTAAAGCGTTCTTTTCACATATTAACCCAAAATTCACCTTGAGCATGTTTCAAAGTAACATTGCCCAAGTGAAATCGGCAATGAAATACTCGTATTTGTATACGTAACTGGTTCAGGGCTTTACACTGACAGATAACCCAAATCTGTCGTAATTACTACCTATCCTTGCAGCGGGGATACACTGTGAACAGACAAACCAAGTCTCCACTCTGCTACCAGAAGTAATAGAGGGGCTCAGTGGTGCAGATAATCCCAAAGAGCAGAAAACCCTCAAATCGTTTCTTTTCAGCTTGGATATGCATTTAGGAGATTTCTCCACTCCCCGCCAACGGGCATTCATACCTAATTCCATTTTCCTTAGGTTAGGATTCTGTGAATCATACACCTTACTAATGATTAAACTGTCACATAGCTTTCATTAGACAATGTGTTACAAGAGTGTGTCTCTTGACAGTGCCGGCCACGCAGGTAACAGCTGTTCGAAAATGGAGAATGGAGTTTTGTTTCCTGTGAAAACAATGTCCATAGCCAGCCCCTGAGGCCAGATTCCCATGACGTTCATTAAACACGGTATGCTCTGCATCTTCTGAGGTCCAGGCAGATGCCAACGGCTATGTTGCTTGAGTCGGGACAATACCTTTCTCCACACTCTCCTTATTTCTATATGAACTAGAGAAGCCCAAGTTATACACAACAGTGTGCCCACGCGTGTGTGCACACACGCACGCACACACACTCACTTGCTTTCATTTTAACACCATAAATATGAAAAAATAACACAATTGTGGAAATCTATTATTTTCTAAGCAACAGATACGCATATAGTATCATTATCCACGGGAGTATAAGAGAAAGAACTTTGCAGGAGCCTCCTGTTGACAAATCTGCTGATAGTGAAAGCGAGTTCAAAAGTCAGGGAAAGAAAGAAGGGAGATTTCCCTCTTGGCTTCATGCTTCAATATATTTATCTCCTCTTATCAACCCCAAGGCACAGAGAAATGAAAACTAAATTCTGCCTTTACACTTGACTCCTGTTATAACACCTCTCCACCCAACCCTCTTACTCTGTGTATCCAAATCCTGCCCATTTTTCAAAGTGCAGCTCAAATCCTGCCTGTCCTATAAAACAGCTCCCAACCATTTCATCTGGAAGCAATCTTTCCTTCTTCTAAACTTCCACAAGACTTATTTTCCATACCACTCATTTAGCACTTATTATTTACTGACTGGTAGACATGTAATGTTTTCAGAAATGTTACAGCCACGGTGGAGACTGTTTTTTTTATCCTTCTGAATAGAAAATAAATTTATAGTTTTAAAAGCGAACTGGGCTTTTATTGTTCTTCATGGATCTAAAATCTAGTTTGTTAGGTTACAGACTACATCATCGTAGCAAAAGACAGCGTGTATGTCATGCTTGCAATATGCCAGATAGTGTTTTGAGAGTCTCATAAATATTAAAAGCTCTAAATATACATAATAGGTTTCTAATAATACAGAATTTATGTGTGTGTGTTTTGTATGTACCATATACCATACATGCAGGAATATATATGTGCGTCACTATATATGTGTACATATATGTATACAAGGGTCATCCAGAAAGTATTCAGCCATGTAACTGTGCTTGTTTTATTGACAATGGCTGGATTTTTCCTGGACAGCCCTCGTGCACGTGGATGTGTGCGTGTGTGCATATACATATACATGCATATATACATACACATACATATGAGGGTGTGTGTGTGTATACCCAGTACATACATACTTATTTTGCTCCTATAAATATTGTGTTGGAGAATTTAAGTAAAACAATATTTATTTAGGCATTTATTTAAAAATACATCAAATTGTTAATAAGCATAAATTTAGTATTGCATTTATGCTATTTTTTTCTCGCTTCTATAATAAATAAAGGTGCATGTTGCTAAACAATAAGAAACACAGTATATCCTAGTATTTTTCTTCTTTGAGAAAGAGATGGAAATTTTAGAAGATAATATATTTGGAGCAATACAAGATTAGATTTTATGTTTCCTAACTGAGGGCTCTCTTCTTTTCATCCAGCAGACAAAACACATCTGTTTTATTTTTCTGGGAGAAATAAATGTGCCCAAAGACCAGAAGAACGCCACGATTACCTAGTTCTCCATTCTCGCCGAGCATCACCGTCAACCTGCTCCAAGTCCCCAACCATCCAGGGCCTCGGCTTCTCCATCTTGCAGTGAGGAGCACCCATTTAATAAATAATCTTTCATTTCAAATTGCAAACTCCATGTATGATTTTATCTGTGGATTAGAGAAAAGAGTCTTC
>PVKE010014210.1:0-35356 GCA_004027555.1 Craseonycteris thonglongyai
TGTTTTTCTTTGTATGTATCCTGAGGTTTGTAGTATCTTAAATTTTGAGCTTGATGCTTTTGATAAGCATAAAAATTTCACTCACTGTTTTCTTTAATTAATGCTTCTGCTCCATTTGTTCTCCCTCTATTTCTAGAATTGTGTTTGCACATACTCATATTTTGACCTTTTAAGCATGTCCCTTTTCAGCATTTGTCCATCCTTTTTTCTCTCTGTATTTCTATCTGTATATTTTCTACTTACCTTTCTTCCATTTTACTAATCCTCTTTTCTATTGTGTCTAATCTACTATTAAACCTATTTATTGAATTCTTAACTTCAGTTATTTCATTTGTAAGGTACAACATTTCTACTCTAGTTTTTAAAATAGATTCTACTTCCTTGGTGAAATTCTTTAATTTTCCTCTATTTTTTTGAAAAAATGAACCATAGTTATTTTAAAGTCTGTGTCTGAAAACTCCAATGTTTGGATCATCCATTAATCTGTTTTTCTTGTAATTTCCAGTTCTGTGGTTCTATGTGTGGTAATTTATTAAATGCTAGACATTATGAATATAAAAACTGAAAAGGCTCTATTTAACTGCTAAATTTTCTGTTTAGTTCTTTAGTCTCCTACCATCTGCCTTGCACTTGCTTGCTTTCTGAGTCTTGCCCCACAGAAGTGAAACTTCAGAATTCACAGTTATATCAGCGTGAAACTGAGCATAGACTCTTGCACTCATTTTCCTGTGATTTCCTCCTTTCCAGGACATTGGCCTGTCAAGTCACAACTGTCTTGGCATTAACAAGTCCTAACCCCTGTCTCTCCAAATTATCAAGGCTGCTGTGGCTCCACATCATCTCTTTCTGCTCAAACTCTATTTCCCTTTCCTGAGAGTCAGCAAATGCCTGAGGGGAGAAAGCAGACACAAATGTGGGGCTCACCTGACTGAGATTTTCTTCTCTCCAGGATTTGGCCTCCCAAGTTCTAGTTACTTTGGTTGTTCTCTGATTTCTTCAGGGAGTTTTTTTCCTTTTCTTTTCTCTTTGTGGTGTATTTTATTTGGTTTTGTCATTGTTTTTCAAAGAAATAATCTATCTAAGCTACTCCAACAGAATCAGAAGTTCTACTTTGCTTATTTATACTCTCAGGACAATCCTGTGCAATAGATATAATTACCCCCATTTTACAGGTTAGGAACTGAGGCATTGAGGATTTAAATGATTTCACAGAAAAAAACCACTGAAATAGCAGGGCTGTGTTTAATTTTAAGTTCCATGTTCTTTCCAACCTACCACTGATACATTGCCACCAACTCTCTTTGGGTAACATCTTAAAAGAACTCAGTTGAAAAACAAGAATAAAGGATAATTTCTCTGTACACTAAGCACCCCTCCTGCACAGACAAGGCTCTTTCTATTATACCTGTTCTCTGATCCTCACCAATAGAGAGCTGATCTATATTTCTGAAGTGGGAAACTACTAAATCATTCATAAGACAGGAGGGCTTCTAGCTCAACTCAGCCTTCAATGAATTGTCTCCATGACCCTACCAGGATGAATAAAAATATTTTTCTTGTGCAGTAAATGTGGTTCAAAGAGAGGATTCATTAAGTAAGATGCTATTTAAACATACACATTTTTCTGACTAGTACCATACTTTTAACAGAAGGTGATTTAATAGAGTAGAGATGCTTTAATCTCACCTCATACTGAACTTCTTAAATTTAAAACACACACAATGTTTCTATTAACATTTGGGGGAAGAGAGTAGATGCATCCATATATACTTCATTTTAAGTGTCCTTAAAAAGGCATCTGTTATTGACTATAATAGTGTGAGTCACAACAAAGAAATTTATATTCATGTAGCTATAATCCATACTTCTACAGGTGTCCAAATGTAATGCACAATTGCCTAACAACGCTTAAAATAAAACGCTGCCAATGAGACAGAGTTTGCCTCGTCTATAAAGAAAATGAATCTCCATCAGGCTGCCAAACATGAATTTCAGCATCCTGGATGGCTTTCTTACTCCAATTTCTGCAGGGGATAATATATAGGAAAATAATGTTTCTTCTTTGTGATTACATTACCATATGGGGTAATTTTTCTTGACAGGGAGGTCATTTCCTCTGATGAGTTCTTGAACAGTGAAATGGAAGCTTGGTTCTATGATGGCACAGGATGGGTTGACTTATTAAAACTGTTACATTATGGATTTTTATTAGTCCATTTCACATTTGCGCCCTTAGAAGATCAAAAGCATGAATGGATTTTGGAAAGTCCATCAATAAATATTAAGGATAAAAATTAGACCTAATGGTCATTGTTACAAATGGGCAAATCATCTGGAAATGAAGATTCTAGAGGCTGAAACTAAGCAGGCTCGCAAAGACAATTTGGAGAGCAGAACAGATGGGATATACATATTAATGTGGGACCAGTCTTATAACCTCTATAGCCAAAGTTCTGGGAAAATCACCCAGACATCTGGATTCAGGGCCAGCTGCAATGGACTAAACAAAATTAACTGTCCTGGACCTCTAAAACCCCGAGGAAAAGTGGCCCAAGTCTAGGAAAGACTTACCAAGCACTCTAAGAGTGTTGTTTTCATTTTTCATGACAATTCCTTTCCAAAACTGGGCTTACTGTTCATGTGTCCATACTGAAACTCTTCAGTGCATTTATCAAAACTTCGCTGAGCCCTTCGGTGCTAGGACCACAAAGATGCTATGACGTGATTGGGGCTCCCAAGGAGCTCATGGTCTGGTAAAGAGACAGACAAATCAACACGAATTGCATGATGGTGTGGAAAGTCCTATAAAAAGAGAATGCATGGTTCATTCATTCATCTGTATTTAATGAGCACCTACTATGTGCCAAGCTCTGTACTCAGTTGAGGGTCTGGAGCAGCTATAACTGTAGTAGGGGAGACATATGGGAAACAAGTAAATATATAAACAAAGTCCACACTGTGGTTCAAGCTGCAAGGAGGCACAGTGGCTTGTCCGCGTGTGCCACTTCTCTGCAGCACGTGGGTCTGAGCCCCGATGAAAAACGGAACCCCCCAGAGCATCGCCCCTAAGCCTGATGATATCTCAAGCTCCCTTTGGACTCAAAGATGCTCTTACGTGTCTAACAAAGAGGCCTTTGTCATGTGTGTGGTCATGGCTGTGATGAAGTGTCCTTGGGGTCAGAGCAGGAATCAGAGCACGCCACACAATCCAATGCCTGCCTTCTGGCAATGGCAGAAAGCGGTGAACTTGCTCTAAACACTCTTGGAGGTAAGGCAGGCAGCTGACTCAGCCACTGGCCGGAAGGGGGCTGGGGTCCATCTTCCTGTTGCAGCTTCCTGGTGGAAAATCTGGAAGGGCAGAATGTCTCTTAGCACTCTACACCCAAAACCCAGGACAGTGCCTAGAACATAGGGCGTGATCAGAAAATACGTGTTAAGTGAGTAACCAGACGACAACATGATTCGGGTAAGAAACATGCGATTAAGGTAAGAAACAGGTCCTGTGATGGCAAATAACATTGTCAGGGGTGGGTAAGAGTTCACTAGCAGGCTGATCCAGACTACTATCCTTAGAAGAGACTCTTTAAAAGGCTGGCCCTTGGCTAGTGGATTAGATTCCGGGGCTGCCATAGCAATTTACCCAACTAGGTGCCTTATTCCAACAGAAACCTGTTGTCTGGCAGTTCTGAAGGACAGAAGTCCCAGATCTGGCAGGACCTTGCCCCATGGAAGACCTCTACCTAAGAATCTGTCCCTTGCTCCTTTAGCTTCTGGGGGCTTCAGTCATCCCGACTTGTGGTCACATCACTGCAATCTCCCTGTCCGTCTTCACACAGTTGTCCCCTCTGTGTCTGTGTCTCCTCTTCTGTCTCTGATAAGGACACCCACCTGTCATTGGATTTAGGATCCACCCAGATAATCCAGGGTGATGTTTTCATCTCAAGATCCTTAACTTAATTTCATCAGCAAAGTCCCTTTAGTTCCAAATAAGGCCCCATTCTCAGGTGCTAGGAATTAGATTGGACAGACGGGAAGAAGTATAGATGAATCTTTTACAGGAATTTGGCTGTGAAGGAGGAAGAGTGCTAGGTTGAGTCAAAGCCACATTTTTGGCAGCTAGATTGAAAACTACAGCCCCCACAGCATTACCTGTTTTATATCTCAGGGACTCACGGCACAAGCTCCAAAGACCTGGTTCCTCCCAGAGCTTCTCACAAACCCAGTTCAGGAAAGTCTGAGGCCACTTGCTGGAACCCACCCTGGTTTAAATCCCTCCTTTGGATGATGTCAGCTCCCTCAATAATGGCCTTGCAGGTATCTTAAGAGGTGACTCTGAAGTCCCGGGTTGCCCTAAAATGATATTTTCTCAGCTGCCGGAACCACCACTTAACAGTTTAAAACTGTGCTCTCAAATGACTCATTTTCTCCACAAGCAATCACAGTGGGAAATAAAAGCCCTGGGATAATGGAGCTAAGGGGGAGGGCAGGGGGAGACCCCGAGAGACCCACAGTGTGAGCAGCGAGGACCAGCAGCCCTGGGAGGCTGAGACAGAGGAGCCTCCTGCCCCTTCTCCATGGATCCCAGGGATGCCGTCCCCGATGCCTTGGGGGACCAGTGATGCCCAAATCCTGGGCCAGAGAGCACGGGAAGCCACCCCACTCCTCACCATGCCCGACCGCTCCAGAAGTCACCGAGAGGCATGTGCTTCAATGCCAAGGTCACTGGCCCATCTGTGTTCAGGGCCGCATGGGAGCAGAGCAGCGCCGGCTGGGGCAGGTGCAGGGTACCCGCGGCATCTGCTCTCGGCAGCTGAGCGCAGACCCATCTCTGCTGCATGGATCGCCTCCTCTGGCCTTAGGAAAACAGGAACTGGGGATCTGAACTGGGGTTTCCATCCCGCCTGCTAGGTGAGCCGACCCTCAGTCCCCACCCATCGAGAGGGGATGACACTGCGTGACCCGCACTGTGTCATTGGCCTCGTCCTCCAGATGGGTGAGTGAGGCTCGAGAAGTGACAGGCAGTGGTCACCTCGTAAGAGGGGTCAGGCAGCTGACCCCGGACCTCCCCGGTTTCTCTCCAGGCCACACTGTGTCCACGTCTGTACCACCCGATGCCAGCCCCCGGGTGCTTTCCAAGGCCCACTCCCGTGCACCACTGGATGCACTGAAGTGGCCCTTCTGAACGTCCACGTTTCCACGCTGGACAACGTGCGTCCCCAGCAGGGAAGACAAGAGTGGGCGCCTACTTCATTCGCGCTCGAGTCCATCGACACACACTGTCCAAAGCCCTTCTTCCCAAGTGACAGACACTCCACGGGAGAAGCTGAGTGAAGGGAACCTGCAACCTTCTGTGCGATTTCTGCAACTTCCTGAGGGTGTAGGATGCTTTCAAAATAAAAAGGAAAGAACAGAAGACACTGGAGCAGCTCTGTAGCTCTTACTGCTCTCCTCACCTTAACCCCCAGCCCGGCTGCCATCCTTTCGTTCCCTGCGTCTGTGAGTCTCTTTCTGTTATGTTTTCTGCATTTCTTTTGTTGCTTTCAGCTTCCACCTCTAAGTGAAATACTGTAATTGTCTCTGACTTATTTCACTTAGCATAATATCCTCTAGGGCCATCCATGTTGTCACAAACAAAAAAGATTTCATTCTATTTTCTGGCTGAGTGATATTCCACTGTCTATATGTACCACCTTTTCTTTATCCATTTTCCTCTCGATGGACACCTTGTTTCCGTATCTCAGCTATTAATGCCACAGGGATGTAGTGGACAGCACAGGGAATACAGTCAATAATATTACAATAACTCTGTACAGTGACAGATGGTTACCAGACTTACCACGGTAATCACATCGTAAGGTGTGTGAATGTCAAGTCACTACGTTGTATACATGACACTAATATCATCTTTTTTGCCAAGTACACTTTAATAAGAAAATAAAATTAAAAACAAAACAGAACCACAAACCTAGTCTATGGTGCATGCCATCTAGGGGTCTCTGGAAAATAGAAAGAGGACCAATAAAGCATGCCACCCTCAAAAGAGCACATGGCCTTAACCTGCGATCCCACCCAGCCTGGCTCTCTCTCGCCTTCGCGCCAGCTTTCTTACCTTCCCTCCTTAGTCTCAAATGCAAAAAAAAAAAAAAGAGAAAGAAACCGCGAAACTGATTCTCCGGAGCATTTGAGATATTGTCCCCTGGCATATGTCATCCTTTTGGCTCAAATAAACTCTTATAAAAAATTTTAAAAAAAGGAATGAGCTTGGGGCCCTGCCTTCAAGAAGCTTAAGGTTTAGCTGCAATGGGGGTGGGGGTGGGGGGTGTTGAGGGAGGGAGGCAGCTACACAGACACGGTGATTTAAAACCTAACTCCAGGATAACTACAATGTGAATCACACTGGCAGTTTTCTAAGCAGTGCGTTACAACACTACAAAGGAAAAGGTGGAATTAACTTTAATACTTTCTTTGATTTAATATATCCCCGAAATGATCATCTCTGCATGTAATCAGCGTCAACATGACTAACGCGATCATCTCCGTCCTTTCGTCATTCTGACTCTTCAAAATCCCGTCTCACTGCTCTGATTGCACCTCTCAGCCTGGCCACCCTTCAGAGATGCCCAGCAGCAGGGGCTGCGGGGTAGGCGGAGCAGGTCCAGCCTGGGACATCCTGGTCCACCTGCTGGCTCCACCCTCTCTAAGCCCTTGTTCCCACCTCAGGGTCCTTGTGAGGACTACCAGGTAACTGTCATATACCAATGACCCTGCGACCCAGCACCTACAAAGTGCTCTCAGTCGACTTTGCTACTGTTAGGACACTTAGGAAGGGCAGACTCAAGCCAGGGCTATGAGGAAACCCAAGCGAACAGCTGTGCGCTCCAAAGGGTGACGTGGGGTCCCCTGGCCCCCTCACTGTCCCTTGTACGAGGGTCTTTTCCATTCCCACTACTCTGTTCCCCTCTGGTCCCTCAGCAGCCCCTATAAGAGAGCAGCCCAGTGTGTGTTCAGGGAGCAGGCAAAGAAGGACAGGAAGAGGAGGGATGAGGGACAGACAGGCAGGAGAAGGGGGTGGGGACCTGTGCAAGGGCAGAAGGGAGGAGGAGGGGGAGAGGAGAGGGTGGGCAGGGGCGGGTGAGGAGGGTGGAGACCCAGAGACTTGGAAGAACTTAGGGTCTGAGGGACAATGACAGATCCTAGGACGACAGCGGCTCTCTTGCCTTTTTGCTGTACTCTGCCTCCCTCTCCTGGGCTCTGTGTCAAACAGCCGTGTGAGTCAGGAAAGATGAGCCCTGTCCCCGCTGTGCAGGGACCCCGCTGCTCGGCAGGAAACCGGCTAGAATCACTGGGTGGCCCGTGAGATCTCTCTAGCTTAGAGGGAAGCATTGTAGATTTAGGTGAAGCCGTGAAAACCGTGACATTCAATTGGATGGACCTCCTGGCTACAAGGGGACTTGGCCCTGTGGAAACAGGTCATTAAGACAAGACACAGATCCCCAGAAGCCCCGATTCTGCAGAGGACTGAAGTGAAGCCCCTTCCCAGGGACCTGCCCTGTGTTGGGCGTTGTGCTGGGAGCCAGGACTCTGTGAAGACTCAGTTCCTGGGCTCGGGGTGTGCACAGTCTCGTGGGGGGAAAGCAGTACAACCAAGTGCTCATGTTGCAAGGTGGTCAGTGCCCCGCAGGCAGGTCCAAAGCGTGAGACAGCGATTCCTTCTGAAGGAAATGACAACTCACAATTCCCACGGTAGCAGGAACCACGCGCCACTCTCAGCTGTTGCACGCTGGCCACATTCTGAGCGCGGAGCACACACGCCTCACCACAGTCTCCAGGCCGCCCTGCAAGGGGAGCACCCCCACAGTGCCTGGGCGGGAGGGACTGTTATGGTCGCCTGGCCTGAGCTGCCCTGTCTTCTCCTTTGCGTCACTCCAAGCACCTCCCAGCAGGCCTCCCCGCTCGAACTCTTGTCCCTTACCATCTAGCCTCAACACGCAACTCAGAATCATCCTTTGAAAATGCAAGTCAGGGCCTGCTCCCTTCTCTGGTCAAAATCCTCCAGTGCCCCCACTGTGTCACTCAGTGTGAAGGGTCCCTGGGGAATCTCTCTGCGGCATCTGCCACCCCCCACTGCCCTCCAGCCTCTTTTCCCTGTTTTACTGATGAGAAAGTTAAGACTCAGAGAGGTTAAGTAACCATCTCAAACGTGCACAGCAGGCATGTGGCTGGGTTGGGAGGAGAACCCAGGTATCTGACTCCAAAGCCCATCCAGTGTCCCTTCCTGCCTCCCATCACCACCACCACCTCCCCCTACACACACGCACCCAGCCCAGAACAAAGGTTTACCCCCTTAAAGGAGCACAGACGAGAGAGAAAAGACATTTCCATGGATTCTAAGTAGGAAGAAGGCTGGGAGTGCAGGGGGAGGGGGGAAGGGGGGAGGGCGAGGAGGAGGCAGGAATTTTCTCTTATTCTCAGCTTCATCCTCAGCACCTGGAGCGTGCCTGGCGCATATAGCAGGTGCATAATCATTATTTGGTCCAACGAGTGAGTGAAGAAGCTGATCCTTTCTCAGCCAGGGACTCTGTGGCTACGAAAGCTGTGACTGTGTGAACTGGGCTGAAATCACCTCCCAGGCCCACACAGTCCTCCTGACCAGAAGCTCCAGGAAAGAGAAGCCAGGAAGAGCCAGGGTTTCCCACAGAACTGGACAGAACACAGCAGCATCAGCTTCCCACAGCCCCCGTCCACGGCCCCATCCAGTGCCCAGCGCCTGCGAGGCCACCCATGGGGTCGTCCCCTTCCACACACAAGCAGGGGGACCACCGCTTTCAGACGTCAGCCTCCATCCAGGCGGCATGTTCATGCCATTCACAGTTTGACCACAAGAAGTCACTGGTGCTGCATGTAGAGTCTGAGACGGATCCGGTGGGCATTCGTTCTGATTTTCACTTAGTGTTTGAGGCCCCGAGAAGTGGGAAAATGCATGCCATAAAAACAGCTTTGGGGCTGATTCTAGAATTACTAGAACATGCACGACTTAGGGGTGTCTTCATAAAGGTGACAGATATAATCAAAGATGGGCTCTACAGTCAGTATAACAAAACAATTTTTTTTCCAGTAAATCATATTTCGTGGCCTCAAAAAGATAATCTATTACATCTTGAAATAAGAACCAATTGCTGTCCTCACAAACAATTAGAAATTGTCACCATTTAAAAACATGGACATCTGAATCAAAAAGTCAGGAGGGGGCTGAATTAATATCAGAATCGACGTAATTGGAAATGAATTGTGCAATCTACAGGACTGAGCTCAGGGAGTCCCCCCCCCAAAAAAAAAAAACACAACAAAGGTCTTAGAGACCCTAAAATACCAGAGAAAATGTAACTAAGATAATGTATGGCAGTGATAAGTGCTTTTCAGAAAAAAGACATCAAAGTTATGGAAAGTGTACGGGAATAGTTAAAAGACACATTGGAAAATAGCCCGGTCCAATAGAGATATAAGACATACTGTCATTTTCCACTTTCCAATAGCAACTTACAAAGTAAAAAGAAAAGAACCAAATTCATTTTTAGAGTGTATTGTAGCCTATTCCATAAAAATACTACCATTTAAATATGTAATGAATATTTTTTAAATGAGATACTTTCAATTCTTTTTTTTTTTAATATGTCTGAGAAATCTGGAGTGTTCTTTTTTTTTTTTTTAAAGAATTACTGGGAAAGCTGGGATGGCTCAGCGGGTAAAGTGCTCACTTTGAAGCCCCAAGGACTGAGGATCGAATCCTGGCCCCGGCCCATGTGGACCCACATGCTGAGCTGGGGTGTGCCCCCAGTTCAGTTCTTGCCGGGACCTATGCAGGAGGCTCCCGGCCCAGTTCCTGCCCTGCACAGCCCTGTGCCCACCTGTGGAGTGAACTATATGGAAAACTAATGTCAACTATGGAGACTACTCTGGGCCCTCCCCCTTCTCTCTGTCTCTCTCTGTCAAAAATCAATATAATAAATCTTAAATAAAAAAAAAAAAAGATTTATTTTTATTGTTTGTTTGTTTTTTTAAAGATTTATTTGTATTGTTTTTTGACAGAGAGAGACAGACAGAGAGAGAGAAGGGGGAGGGCCCAGAGCAGTCTCCATAGTTGACTTTAGTTTTCCATATAGTTTCATTCCACAGGCGGGCACAGGGCTGCTCAGGGCAGGAACTGGGCCGGGAGCCTCCCACATAGGCCCCAGCAAGAACTGAACTGGGGGCACACCCCAGCTCAGCATGTGGGTCCGCATGGGCTGGGATTCGATCCTCGGGCTCCGGGGCTGCAAAGCGAGCGCTTAACCCACTGAGCCATCCCAGCCTCCCCCTGGAGTGCATTTTAAACTCACAACACACCTCAGTTCGGGCTGGCCACACCTCGTATGCTGAACAGTCCCACGTGTGTAGTGGCTGCCGTCCTGGCCGGCACACACTGCACAGGAAGTTGAGAAGAGAACAATCAGCATGTAGGAAGGGAAGGAAGAGACAAACCGAAGACATGAATCTTCAGAGTTCATGAAACTAGACTCACATCTTCAAAAGACAATAGTGAACTTTCAGAACAAAATACAGAAAACCCCGAAGGCTTCCAGAAAAAGAAAAACAGATTTCCAACACATCAATGAAAATCCGATTGAGATCCGACATGGCTTTGGCAACACCAAACGCCAGAAGAAAAAGGGGTCCCTTTCTGAAGAGACGTTATCGTGGATGAGGCATTCTCTATTTAAACTGCTGCTCCATTTTTTTTAAATAAAATTTGGGCATGTATTTTCTGTAAAGTCATCCTGAGACCCTTTTCTAAAACCTTTGCAAAACTCCCCTGCCTCAGGCACAGCCTGAAACCTAACCTCCATTTGATGGCCTGAAGCACTCCACTGGCCAGACACTATCTACGGACACTAAGCACCAAGAGGCCATTTAGACCACGCTTGTCCAACCTGGAGCCCACGGGCCACATGTGGCCTGGGACGGCTTTGAATTTGGCCGAACACAAATTCGTAAACTTTCTTAAAAAGTGATGAGATTTTTTTTGTGATTCTTTTTTTAGCTCATCTGCTATCGTTAGTGTATTTTATTCGTGACTCAAGACGATTCTCCTTCTTCCAATGTGGCCCAGGGAAGCCGAAAGGTTGGACCCCGCTGCTTTAGACCATTCTGGCCCCTAGGAATACCCAGACTCCTCCCTGAGTAAATGAACCCGAACCCCACCTCCAACACTGGAGGGTGAGAGGACAGGAAGAACCGTGGCAGCTCTGAGCCTCCCAGGCCAACAGTCCATCAACATCAAGAGGCCTGTCAGTAGCTTCCCCACAGACGGTTCCGTAGCCTCTGCTTGAACGCCTCCAGCCACAGGCTTCTCACTAGTCCCGAGACAACTGTTCCACTGGTTGTTGGCAATGTAGGCTCTTGGAAAGCTGTTTATGTTGAGCTAGAAGTTTCTCTCTGTACATCTTGGAATTACATAACTAGAAGAAAGTCACGATCACTTTGGTTCAAACTCCTCATTTGAAAGATAAAGAAGTAAAGGTCAGAGAGGGAAAGAGACATCCCCAAAGTCACACAGCACCGCTGCATTCCAGCTGTCACTGCTGATGGTTGATCTGTGGGCACAGCTTAGCCAGGGGCCTTGCAACATGAGGCGCTTTCCCTAACTATCTAGTGCACGAAGTTTCCGGGGTCATGATCAAAGTAAGTGCAGTGGGACGTCATGTTTGTGTTGTGGCCCAGAGGCTGACTTTGTCCAATAAAGTACTCTGAGCTGAAGGTTCCACCTGAGCAACAGATCTGGGGGGTTATGTCTGTTCCCTGAAAACGTTGCGCCAGCTCGCTGCTGTGTGTTCGTTGTGTTACCACTGAAAGGCCCAGCCCGGGTATCTGGAGCGTAAGAGGACAGCTCAGGGGAAAAAGAAAAAAAGGCAAGAGCTCTAAGGACCCTGAAACCCTGCCTCCTATCCAAATAAGAAGCTGCTGGCAGGGAGACGATTACACATCAAGCACTCCTCAAACAATCAGCAGCTCCCATAGGCCCTCAGGAATCTGGGTCAAGACACCACCCTTCCCTACAGCAAACGGGCCTGGCCTGGTTCAAGGTTTCCCTGGAAAACGTGGCCAACACTGCCTTGCAGAGACTAAATGGCGGAGGCACCCAACGGGGTGCCAGGCTCATGGGCCATGCCTTCCTCTCAGGAGGTCTGAGGGCTTCGGGCATGGGTGTGGGTCAGGCTGCATTCACTTTGGAGATCTGCTTGAATGTGGAAATGGGGAGGGAGTCAGGGACCCACCCAAGTCGGCACATTTGCGGGGATTCAGAAGCTGGAGAACCAGAAACAGCATCTGGTCATTGAGACCCCATCCCATGCCCACCACTTGGCGTCACCCATCCCGCCCCACCCAGCCCAGCAAAGCAGCTGTTACCGTTATTCTCCATCACTGAGCTAAGTAAGACTCAGAGCAATTACGTCGCCTGGCCAAACATTCAACGTTAATAGCATCTTCTTGTGTGTAAGACCATCCAAGTTATTTCCAAATCAGAACTCCTTTGAGAATGAAGGGCTAATAACAATCATTATCATTATTAATTTTATAATGAATACAGTAATTATGCGAGGACAACAGGCAGGCTTTGGGGCGGTCCCGAGCTCACCAGGAAGTGCGGTCGCCCAACTGTGCGCCATCATGGTTCCCAGTGCCTCGCAGACAGTAGCCCAGCTCACCCCCATATGCCATTATCCATCCCCATTTCACAAGTGGGGAAGTCGAGGCACGCAGCTATGAAGTGGTAGACCCAGGATTTGAACCCAAACAGCCTCGCCCTCAGGTCCCACGACCTCTCCTGGAGCCGGGATGCACGCTCAAATGGGGCTGACCCCCAAAGCCGTGTTCTAGCCACGCCACCATGTCCCCTCCTCCCTGCCACTTCTAAGTTCTACAGGGCCACGTGTTGGCCTTAAAGGGTGAAGCTAAGAGAAACCCTATGGACCCCCAGCAAGATCACTTCCCACCAGGGCCAGCAACATTCTCTTCTCTTTGTCCTTCTTCAAGTTCCAGAGAAATACAACACTGTCTCATCTCTTGGAAAAGCCAGCCACTCCTTCCCGCATCCATGCTGCTCTGGACACACAATATCACCTAAGACCCATGGCAACGGCCTCAGTGCTATGGCTGCTCGGGGGTCTGGCCCCCGGGAGGCACGTCAGGAGGGCAGAGAAGGAGAGGTGAGTGAGGCGGGTATTCACTGCTCTGCCCTCTCGTGGGGTGGCCCCTGCCAAGCAGCCCTCTCCAGCTCCTGACAGCCCTCCTGCCCCAGCCCACTCAGGCCTGGGGTCACAAAGCCCCCCGCTGGCACGGGCCCACAGCCCTGCTCGGGCCCACGCGCTCTCTTCTCATCCCACGTCCACCTTTGTACACTGTGCCCTTATTTGCACCAATAACCCACTTTCAACGCACCAACTACTTCCAGTCTGTGGAGGAAGCCAACGGGCAAGCAGAAGGTTCACTCCAGCAACCATTTTGAACTTGACCTGTGTGACTGGGGTTTCAGTAAGGAACACAGTCTCCGCCCCAGGGAGCTTGCAGTTCGCTGGAGGAGACAATGGGAGTCCAGAGGCAGGAGCCAAATGCCAGCTGCAAGTGCCCCAGGGGAGCAGCCAGGAAAGGTGACCGCAGAGGTCGGGGGGGGGGGGGGGGGGGGGGGGGGGGGGGGGGGGGGGGGGGGGGGGGGGGGGGGGGGGGGGGGGGGGGGGGGGGGGGGGGGGGGGGGGGGGGGGGGGGGGGGGGGGGGGGGGGGGGGGGGGGGGGGGGGTCGGAATGCAGGCCCTGCAAGGCGAAGGCAGGTGCAAAAGCAAAGTGAGAGGCCTGGGGACACCGGTGCTCCAGCTCAGCTGCAGGGTATGGGGACGTGTGAAGAAGGGGCCCAACAGCAAGTTGGGGATGAGCTCAGGAAGGCCTGTAGGGACCAGCCCAAGGCCCTGGGATCATTCCTGGCCCCTGCACCTCAAAATCTTCCCAGCCACGGATCTCACCCCAGCATCAAAGCCAGTCTTGCAATGGACTACAGGGATTCTCCCAGGGTTGATGTCCAGGGTTTGATGGCTGCATTGTGAGCAGCAGTCCCCGCTCCTGTCTACCCCCCATCCCCCAATGCCCCCATTGCTTTGACCTCAGAGGCTGGGAGTTGAGAACAGGAAGCTCTGAGGTCAGCCTGCCTCAGTCCAAATCCTGTTCCCACCTCCCAACAGGGTCAGCCTGGGCAAGTCACCTTCTTAGTGACCCCGCTCCCTCCCTGCAAAATGGGGTTGGTAACAGTCCACACCTTGTAGAACTTGGTGATGTTGGGATGCCATCAAGTTCAAGGAGTGCTCAGAACGCTGCCCAGCAGGGGGAAGGGCTCGGAACGTGTGAGCTATTACAGGCGTCATCATGGAATCCCATATAAAAGCATGGAAGAAAATCCCACCCCCCAAAAAAATGCCTCCTCGGAGCTGCTCATGACTAGCCAGGCAGAGGGTATTAAACATTTGGGAAGGACCAGTGCCTGAGGTTCAGAAGGCCGATCTTGTTCTGAAGCCCGAGGGATCTGATTAGTGATCAGTCTCCAAGCCAGTCAGCCTTGAATCTCCGGCTGCCACTTAAACAGGAGGTGCTTCCGCTGGCACCGGGGCCCCTGCAGAAGCTGCATCTCCAAGTACAAGGACACACAGGACGTTCCTGGGACCGATTCAGGAACAAAACGGCTCTTTGTGCTGGCAGATGTTCTGCAGTAATTAAGTAGGGTCCCCGAACATAGAAAGCAGAGCTGCTAAAACTGAAAACCTTGATAGGAACTGCAGTTTCTGGGACAGCTCCTCCCTCTGGAGAAAGGAAGAAAATCACGTCTTTACTGAAATGTCGGCAGGAAAGAACACGAGGTGAGATCCAGAAGACCTGGGCTTGTGTTCTGTCGGCCTCAGCATCTGCCGGGCTATTTCCTGAGCACCTACTTTGTGCCAGGCGCTGTGAAGCATTAAGGCAGAGAGCCAGCTCACGTGTCATGAAGGAGCTGCTACTTGAGTGACCTTGGGCACGTCACTGAGCTCTCTGAGCCTCCATTTTCCCACCTGCGAAATGGGAAGAGGCCTAGGGCCACATATGTTTCCCGAAATGGCAGCCTAACCAACAGGAGCCTCAGAGCTCCTAAGAAGCTTCCGGAGATGAGGAAAGGAAACCAGGAGAGTGTGGGTGGTATCACTGATACAAGAAAGAGACTGTCTCAGGAAAGAGCTATTATTCCACAATGTCAAACGCTACAGAGAGGCGTGAGGGGTGAGGTCGAGAGGCCAACACTGGATTTCCATGCAGGAAGCTTGCATCTTGCACAAGGTGGTCCAACTGCCCTCTCTCCCCAAGCAGGGTGGCTTTTGGTCACCTGATATTCCCACAGTCCTTTGCTCTTTCCACTCCCTACCTGTCATAGCTGAATAAGGGCCACGCAAAGAAACCAGGTCTTCATCCCTGGACCTCGGGAATGTTTCCTCACATGAGAAAGCGGTCTTTGCAGGTGTGATTACAGTTACGGGTCTTGAGATAAGCAGCCTGGGCTACCCTGGCGGTGACAACCGCCATCGTAAGTGTCCTCATAAGAGAGAGGCACCTACACACAGAAGAGCAGGAGACCATGTGACCATGGAGGCAGGAGCTGGAGCGAGGTAGCCACACGACAAGAAATGTCTGGCACCCCCAGAAGCTGGGAGAAGCAGGAATAGCTTGCCCCCTGGAGACTCAGAAGCAAACACTCAGCCCTGTTGACACCTTGACTGTGGACTTCTGGCTTCCTGAACTGTGAGAGAATAGATCGCTGTCATTTTGAGCTGCTGAGTTTGTGGGCATTTGCAGCCCCAGGAAACTAATATCATAACACTGCCTAATTTTAAAATAGACTCATAAGACGTCTTTAGTAGGGATTGGTTACAGCCCTAGCAAATAACGTGGATTAAGACAGATGAAGAAGGTGTTACCTTACCTGCAGGAATACGAAACCTCGGCCAGTTAGGATCTTCGACACGTGCTTTGTAAGGGGCATGGAAGCAGGGGGGGATCATGGTCCCTTTGAATATTGGTTCACCAACTGTTTATGAAGACCCTCCTCAATGCCAGGAATTACCTTCAGGACAAGAAAATCCACTTGGATTTTTCTACAGTGCGTGTGGGCATAATTATGACTACTGATCACTATGTGTGCAGACTTTTCTCTTCCTAAGCTCTCATCATCCTCAGAACTGCTCCTTGAATCCCCATTTTACAGGTAGGGAAAGGTGAAGTAAGTTGGTCCAAGGTCACACTGCTAATGACAGGGGCATCCTATTTTGGAACCCAGGAAGCCTGACTCCAGAATCCGGACTCTTAGGCATGTTACGGTTGAGCAAATAAAAACCTCGCTTTCCAAGTCCGCCCTGTGAGGTTTCTTCTCTTCTATCAATAAGACTGTGGTAAGCAGATTTAAGGCATTTAAATCATGACGTGAGGGATTCAGGTTGGCCAACAGAATGCTCTCCTTGATAGAAAAAGCACCTGAAATTGCTGACCACGGAAAGAATACAGAAAGGCTAACGCTGGATTTATTTAAAAATAGGAGTTTCCGCTGGCTGAGTGCTTCTCCCCGAAGACTCGGGAGCCCCCGTTTGTCTGCCTCCACCTGGCCCCTCTTGCTGCTGGAGAGAAGCCTTGTGGGTGTGGGACACCCACACCTGTCACTGTGCTTCCTTGGGAGACAGGCATGGGGGCCCCTGGCAGATAGGGGGCCAAACGTAAGCACCAGATCCATCACTGTTGCCTCCTTCCCCCACTTGGGTGGCTCTTGCCAGAACCAGCATTCTGGTTCCTGATGTTGCAGCCTAAACAACCCCTGGGTTCACAAAATCAATCTCTCTCTCTCTCTCTCTCTCTCTCTCTCTCTCTCTCCATAAACTCAATCTCTCTCTCCCTCCCCCCATTATACATTACACACCACTGAAGGCAAATGCTTAAAACAAATAATAATCCTAGTTGTGTTAAGATTTCCCACTGTTATTGTGAACATTCTTCGGTCGATCACTTGTTGCTAGAGCATTGTGAGGTGATGTTAGCAGGTCCATGTGAATTTTTTTTATTTATATCTTTCAGATTTTATATCATCTTGGCTGTCATAATGAAATATGATATCTAGTAATATACCTAGTGTTTTGCATGGTATATTCTTTTCTGTGTCTTGTATTTACAGTACATTTCTTGTAAAAAAATAAGTTAGATTTTTTTTTGTTGTTAATTGGAATATCTGGTCTATTTCTACATATAATGTAATTATTGACATTCCTGGGTTTAAGTCAACTATCTTCCTATTTGTTTTCTATTTGTTGAACTATCTTTCTATTTGCTTATCCTATCTTTTCTTGCCTTCTTTTTGAATAATCAAGTATTTTTTATTGGGGAAACTGGGATGGCTCAGCGGGTTAGGCTCTCGCTTTGCAGCCCCAGAGCCCAAGGATCAAATCCTGGCTCCAGCCCATGGGGACCCACATGCTGAGCTGGGGTGTGCCCCCAGTTCAGTTCTTGCTGGGGCCTATGCGGGAGGCTCCTGGCACAGTTCCTGGCCTGCGCAGCCCTGTGCCCACCTGTGGAGTAAAACTATATGGAAAACTAATGCTGTCAACTATGGAGACTGCTCTGCCCCCCCACTCCCACCACCACCACCACCATTTTCTCTGTCTCTCCTCCCCCACCCTCATTCTTTCTGTCTCTGTCTGTCTCTTTCTCTGTCAAAAAACAATAAAAATTTAAAAAATAAAAATAAATCAAGTATTTTTTATTATATTTGTCCCTCTATTAGCTTTTTAGTTACACATTTTCACTCCTCTATTGATGGTTACCATAGAAATAATAATGACACACATCCTTGATTTATGAGCGTCTAACACTGTACGTATTATTATTTTTACCACTTTGTGGACAATTGAATATACTTATAACACTAAAACCCTTTGACTTCAATGCTTTTGTATTATTGTGGTCATGTGCTTTAATTCTACATATATTTTAAACAATTGTATTCAGCTATATTTCATGTGTCATAAAATTTACCCATCTTGAGGATACAATTTAATAATGTTTGGTAAATTTGCTATGGGGTGCAACCATCACTGTAAATGAGCTTTAGAGCATTTACCCTTCCCCAAAGACCCCCTTGTCCATTCACAGTGCCACCCCTCATCCCAATTCCCAGTGCTAGGCAACTGCTAGCCTACTTTCTATCTCTATGAAGTTGTCTTTTCTAGACATTTCATAAAAATGGGATCACAATGTGCGGTGTCTTGTGTCTGGCTTCTTTCACTTAGCATTGTATTTTTGAGATTCATCCACCACATAGCATGTGTCAATAGTTCATTCTTTTTGACTGCTGAATAGTATTCCATTGAATGATGTACCACATTTTGTCTGTCACTCACCAGCTGATGGGCATTTATGTGGTTTCTATTATTTTACTCTTGTGAGCAATTCTGCTATAAATATCTGCACAAAAGCCTGTGTGTGGACATTTGTTTTCATCTCTCTTGGGTAGATACCCAGAAGTGGAATTGTTGGGTGGTAGGATAGCTTCATCTTTAACTTTGTGGAACTGCCAAACTTTTTTTCTAAAATGGCTGCACAATTTTACATTCAGACCTGCATGAATATTCTCATTCCCCCATATCCTTACCAATATATGTCTTTGCCTGTCTTATTTATTAGAACCATCCATTCTTGTGGCTATGAAATAGTATCTCATGATTTTCATTTACATTTCCCTATGGACTAATGTTAAATATATTTTCATATGCTTATTAGTCATTTGTATATGTTCTATATGCCATGTAGTCATCTTTTTTGATTGGTTAGTTTGTTTTTGCATATATTATTTTATAAAATCAGTATATTTTTAGATTTACCCACAATTACCCTTTGAGTTGCTTTTCACTCCTTCCAGCATTTCTATTCTTTCTGGGATTTTGTTTCTTCTGCCTGAAAACTCTCATTTGGTATGGTAGTATTTATTTTCATATGATCTGCTGATAACAAATTCTCTAGGTTTTGTTTGTCTTAAAACACCTCCATTTCATCACTGAAATTCTAAGAAGCCATTGTCTTCTTTCTGTGCTTTATAAATGTTGTTCCATTGTGTCTAGCTTTCACCATGTCTTTAGAGAGGTCTGCTGTTTGCCTTGCTGCCCATTTAAATACTGACTTCCTCTTTGTCTTTGGTTTTCACAAGTTTTATGATGGTACACCTTGGATACTCATTTGTACTTACTTTGCTTGGGGTTTATAGAACTTCTTGGGTCTATGGTCTGATGTTGTTCATCGGTTTTAAAAAATTCTTGACCCACATCTCTTCAAATATTACTTCTGTTCCAATGTCTATCTCTTTTCATTTTGAAAATTCATTTACACATATTAGATCTTTTTATGATGTCTCATATGTCTCTTACACACTTTTCTACATTTTTCATCAGTTTTTCTCTTTATGCTTCAGTGTTTATATTATCTTCCAGGACACTAATCCTTTTTTCTACTATGTCTAATCTGTTAGACCCATATATTGAGTTAATTTCAACTAATGTATTCTTCAGTTTTAGAATTGTGATATGATTTTAATATATTATAATTCTCTGGAAAAATTCTCTAGCTATTATTTTATTAGGCATTTTAATCACAGTTATTTTAAAGTTCATGTCTAAATAATTCCAAGACTTTTTCTTGGTTTTTGGTTATTTGGTCCTGTTTTCTAATAGGTTTGGATTGTTTTTAACTGAATACAAGATATTGAGTATGAAAAAGTATGAAGATAACTTGAGGGTCTAGTGAATTATATCTTTCTCCAAAAGATATAATTTTCTTTGGGGTAAATTGGAGGCAAATCACCTGAATTCAGTTGACAACTGAGGAATCTGAGGTTGGACTTGGAATTCTGAAGCTTACTCTATTTTTTAATTTACTCTAAATCCTAATATATAGCCATTCCAGGACACTAACTGGAAGTCTGAGTGTTTACCAGGCATCTTCTTCTTTAGCAGACATGAATTTCAATATTTGTTTCCCAGACCCATGAGGTTTCCAAAATTCCTGCTTGGTCTTCTAGACTTTTGACCATTGCTGTCTACCCAGCTTCACATCCTCTCAGCTCCATGCGGCTTGTAGTTGTCAAATGCCTTAAAGGAAAAGACACAGAAGACTATTGAACTAACACCACTGGGCTTCTCCTCGCTCCAGGACCCTGGCTTTGTAAGTTCTGGCTGCCTTGGTAGCTATTTGATATCCTCAAATGCATGAGTATGGTTGTTTGTGTTGGTGGTGGTCATGGTGGGGGGTTTTGTTTTTTATTCAGGGCTCATTTTTCTAATCGTTCTCAATGGGAACATTTGTCTGCAACAAGTTTCTTTTCCACTACCAGAACGAAAATCTGAAACAGAGCTGTGCTTGTTCTCAAGTGCCATTTGCTGCCAAAACTCCAAAACACAGAGCCCTCAGGACAGGATGCTTCCTGGGCAAGAATCCTCAAATCCCATTTGCTTTGCCTAGGCACTTGCCAAACAATTGCTACCCTTGACTTGACTTGACTTGACTTGGTGAGTTTTGGGCTGTTGGTGTGAGGGTTGAATAGAGAGGAAGACCGTCTAAAGTAAACATGAGTCACAGTGTGGGTGACCATGTGCAGCAGAGGACTGTCAGTTTCCTGAACTGTGCCTTATTTATCTCCAGCACATAGTAGATACTCAATAAATATGTGATAAAAGAAAGGATGTTTGAAATACTTTGTGAGCAGGTAGGTATGAAGGAGCCCAGTCCTCGCTATGTGATAGTGGTTGACCATGTAAAATTTTTCCCACTTAATATCTGAGATGCATTTAAGGCCTTTTGGGTATAAATAAAATTCACATTAATCAGATATTTCAAGTCCATTTAAGAATCTGCAACAACTCATTTGGCAAATTGAACCCAAATCATCCCCCATTAAGAATTACAGCTAAAAAAGAAAAAGAAAAAAATTACAGATTTTATCACATTCAGTTACATACAAAGCACTACAGATGTTTTTTTCTATTAACCTGTTAGGTCCCTAACCCTCTCTTTGACTGTCTAACCACACATTGAGTTAATTTTAGTTATAATAGTTTTAAGTTGTAAACTTGTCATTGATTCTTTTCCTATAGATTCTATCTGATATGCATATTCTATTAGAAAGTTCAATGGGGAAACTGGGGTGCTGACATTTCACCTTGGGCTTTCTTAATTCCGGGTGCAACTACACATTAGTTCAGAGCTTATAGACCAGCACAAGTTCTCTCTGCAGGAAATGTAACCGCCTCAAAGGTAAGGTTCCTGGACAAAGTCCACTGCGCTCTCGTGAGTAGACGACTGGGGCAGCACAGAGCAGCCATCAAAGCGTCGGTTCTGCTGCCAGACGGCCAGGGTTCTCACCCCAGTTCCTATCCTTACTCGCTCTGGCACCTTGCACATGTTTTTGTACCCTCTTGTAAGCCTCACCTTCTGTATCAGGAAAGGGGACTTAAAGTAGTTCAGCTTATTAAGAGGATTAAATAACACAATATATGTAAAATGCTTCGCATACATAAGTACTGAAAGGCCGCTATTATACCAACTCATTTTCACTTCATCTCAAAGTAAAAGCATCCATTGAGCATTTGCTAGGCTTTGGGACAAGATTAATGAGCAACACCCAGCTTCAAGGTGCTCTCGGTCTCTCAGAAGGAGATAGGCGAGCGAACACAACCCAAGGAGATAGGGTGAATCTTGCTCAAAGGCTGAATAGAGTGGGAGCCCAGTGGTGACAGTAACTCCTTTCCACTTGGGTCCTTAGGATAGAAAAGATCTCAAAAGGAAAAACAGAGGGAAACGGCAAAGTCGCAGAGAACTGCACACCTGGGCAGGTCAATAAGAGCCCAAAGAACTGAAGAGTAGGGTTGAGAGAGAGAACACGTGTCCCCTCCGGGCATCAACGTGGGCCGATGTTCCCAGCAGTGTGCGCCCCACTGTTCATTAACGCTACGCACGGGAATTTCATGGACTTCGGCAAAATCACGATTGACACTACATTCATAGGTAATGACTTGCCAGCAGCTGAGTTGCAGGTTTATTGTCCCCGCCACCTTTTCTAGGTAGCCCTTTCTGGAAGCCTCCTTCAGGAGTGTCTTGAGGCGGTGGCTTCCCCCCCCCCCACACACACAGAATTGCAAAAGCAATACCAGCTGCTTTTGCTCCTGTGAGTTTAGCAATATTCACTGCTATTTCTTATCTTCTACTCATCTATTGCATACTCATTACCAAGGAAAAGTGCCTGTGTTATTAAAAAGGATGGGTACGATCTATTTCCTTTTATCCGGAGACAGGGGATGGATATTCCCGGTAATATTATTTTCTTTCTGTTGATTACAGATGAGCTGCTTGTTAACATCCCATACAACTTTGGCCTCAGATGATATTCTTTAAGGATTTGTTCATTCATTCATTGTCAAACAGGGGTCAAGGGCACCAAGCCTCAGAGGCAGGCAGGCCTGGGGTAGAAGACCCAGTTTGCCACCAACCATGTATGTGACTTTAGGAAAGTTACTCAACCTCTCTGAATGTCAGTCAACCCACGGAGTCAGGTGAGCCAGCCACACAGCAAGCCCTCAATGAGTAATGAACCATGATTCTCACCACTAGAAAGATCACTCAGCAAACCGCTACCTGTCAGCTCCGGGAGGGCACGATTGGGGTTTGTTCTGTTCAGGGCTGGGCCCCTGGGCTGGAAGTGAGCCAGGCACAAAGCAAGGGCTCAGTGAACACTGATGAATGAGTGAGCGAGCACTTAGCACAGGAATATTTTTTCCAATGGCGGAAAAAAGTGCTAGGTGGGCCCCTGGGGCAAAACCAGGCAATCTAAATGAAGCCTTGAGTTTACTCAATAGGAATAGATCAGTGCTGGCTTCTTAGTCTGACCAAGTACCTGCTCATGTAAGATGGCATTAGGGGGGACATAGAGTGACTGCCTGGTGTGAATTCTGTCACACTAGCTTTGTCAGTATGGCTGGTAACTTGTTCTCGCTGGACTTCCATTTCCTTGTCCACACAATGGGAATAAAAACAGTGCCTATGTCAAGGGGATGATAGAATTCATTCATTCCATTAATACATTTAAAGAGCTGGGAATGGTGTCCGGTACATATAAATGAAGAGGAACTAGCTGAGAATCACATTCCTTCTCTTATAGATGAGTTGTTGAATGTAAAACATAAGCTGTACACCCTTGTAAGAGGTCCCATATAAATACATTGGCCAGTCAGAAAATTTAACCGCGAGACATTTGCATCCTGATTTTTGGTTTTGAAATAGCTCAGTCTAAGCCATGCATAATCATTACCATTCACATGCCAGGGGCTAAATACACACACACACACACACACAAATGACAATCACTGGGGATTGTCCATGTTTTCGATTATCCACGCCCTTGATCCTTCTCATTAGTCTGGATAATGGGGAAGTCAGGATGCTGGGTCCTGCATGATTGCTTCTGATGGAAGCTTCCCTGAGACTGCAATGCTAAACCTCAACCCAGCACCTTTCAAGAAAGAGACAGGTGTCTGTGTGTGCATGCATGTATATACACACACGCCCCTCTGCCTGGAAAACATTGGCAATTCCCAAAGAAGCAATTTGCTGCAGTCACACCCTGCCAGGTTTCCCTGCACCACAAAGCACAGCAATTAAAACATGTCAGGGAAGCTGCCCGGGTATTTGGAGGGAGAATTACTAATTTATGTTTACAGCTTATAAACCCAATCATAGCCATGTACTTGGACCATTACAGTCTTGTAATAAAAATATGGTGACTGCTTTTATTTTGTGGAAACTATCATTTCCTCAGATCTTGCAATTCACCAAGAGTCACTGGTGAAATTGAGTCTCTCCAGCATGAACAGAGATGAATGTCTTCCATTATTTAATCAGGAGACGAGCAAGGGCCCTATACGCAGAGGTTAAGAGCACAGGATTTTCCTGGACACCTGTAAGGTCTGCTTCTTCCTTCATTCAAATGCAAACAAATAAAAGAGGCATTGCAGAGGGAAAAGATACTAAACGGAGAGAATTCAAGACCTATGAGGCCCTGTAGCAGTTCTGAGAAAGTGACCCTGGCCGGCAGACCTTCCTAAGCACCATCAGGATTTTCTCCTTTCAACCCACAACCCGGTGGCTATGGTATATTAGACCCCAGGAATACTATTAAATAGAGCACTTCTTTTTCTCTAGAATACATTTTTGGCAAACTCCTACGTATCCTGCAAAATCCAGGCCAAACGTTATCACCTACGCAAAACCTTCCCCACGCTCCCAGGCTGAGTCAATGACTCTCCTGTGTGTCTAGTGTAGCCCTTTAGTTCATCTGCTTATCAGCAAACTCCCCCCACAAGACTGAGATCTGTGAGGACAGGAACTGTGTCTGAATTCCCTGTACCTGTCACAGAGGAGGTGTTCAATAGAAGAGAGGGCAAGAGAAAGAGAAGGAGGCAAAAGAAAGTGGCCTCAGCAGATCCCACGGTATCCGTCAGCTACAGTAACGCTGTGTAGCAACCCCAAACCTAGTGACTTACAAGAAGCGTTTGCTTCTCACTCATGGACCTGTATCGGGCTGTCTCTGCCACTGTGGCATGGTTTAGGTTCAAGCTGCGGGTAGGGTTCAGGTCTAGTACATGAAGAGAAGGCTTCCCACACGTGCTCTTGTCATGGCAAATGGCAGAAATGGGAGGGTCCAAGCTCAGCCATACCAGCACAATTCAAGCCTCTGCTTGAATCACAGCCATGACTATTTCATTGGCCAAATCGAGTCTCATGGCCAAGTCCAACATCAAATGGCGCGGGAGCAGGGAGGATATGTGCTGTGCTCTACTGGGATGCACAGCACAGCCATGTAACATGTGTGGATATATGACACACAGGGATGGAGCGACAAAGCAGGAAAGTAAACAGTAACGGCTAAGAATTAGACTCCCAGGGAAGCAGGGATGGCTCAGGAGGTTAAGTGCTCGCTTTGCAGCCCTGGGATCCGAGGATCGAATCCTGGCCCCAGCCCATGTGGACCCACATGCTAAACTGGGGTGTACTTCCCATGTGGGAGGCCCCCAGCCTGGTTCCTGCCCTGCACAGCCCCAACCCATCTGTATGAAAAGAAACTACGTCGTACAGCTATAGAGACTGCTCTGGGCCCTCCCTCTTCTCTCCGTCTCTCTCTGTCCCTGTCTCTCTCTCTCTCTCTCTCTCTCTCTCTGTCAAAAACAATAAAATAAAATTTTAAAAAAGAATTAGACTCCTAAACCGAATTGTCTAAGCTCAAATTTTTACTCCACCACACTAAGATTGTGACCTTGGGAAAGTGACTCACTCAGCACCGCAGCTACGCCATCTGTCAAACAGACATAACAATAACACCTAAGTCCGAGAGTTGCTGTGAGGATTAAATAAAAACAGTCCATGCAAAGCATTTAGCGCAGGGTCGGGTTATGGCAAGTGCTTCATAAACGCCATCCGGTGGTTTCAGTCTCTCTTCTATGTATCGGCTTGTCTCCCAGAAAGCATCAGATGCTTCCTAGCCCCCATCTCTCACCTACGCCAGCCCTCCTAGGGCCGGACTCTCCAGTTGCCCTAGAAATTGGCCCACATGTCTTATTTCATTAACAACATTCCTTTATAAACCATGAGACGATCTTTAGCAGCTGCTCAAAGTGCCCTCAGACATCAGGCTCACATCCGGCACCAAAGCCCAGGGCTGACATTGACGGGAGTATCACCAAAGTCATTCCGCCCATAAAGAAGGTGTCTCAGTGATGGATGGTTGCGGGCTCTGAGCCTCCCAGACCATCTATCTCTTCCCCGGAAGCCAGAGCGCAGCTGGGAAAATAAAGAGTGCGCGGTGGGGGTCGAGTGCACTCCTAGATGAATGCACTGGGTACGCCTGCAGCCTGAGGTTCTAGCTGGGTGGAATCGAGACAAAGATGTTCAAGATAGAAAATGGGCAGGTGTCTGGCGGGTGCCGCTCCTGGGTCCCCCTTCATTAGAATTAAAGAACACTAAAGCGGAGCTGACCTCGGTTATGACCTGGCCCAGACCTATTTTATATCCCAGAAAGCTGATTCCCAGGAGCAGTGTCCACAATCACACAGCTAGGGGGCAGGAGGATTAGCATCTGTCCCCTATTAGGGCACTTTCCCCAAAATTACATATCAGAAAGAAAAAAAGAAAAGTAAAGATTTCCTCAAACAGAGCACCTTTTTATTTTGCCCCAAGGCATCTATTCATTCAGAACTTAACAATCACAATATTCTCCTACCTGGAAGGTCAACCACGCCCCTCAAAAGCCAGGCTCACATATGCCCCAACCATTACCACCCTGTAGATTGTTGCACAAATACTTTAATCAGGACAAGAACCATTTTCCAATTCTTTTTTTCACGTTAGTCACACATCATACAGACATTGGTGTCCCGGCTGTGGTGTGTCTGTAAACTCTACTTCCAAACTCATTTCCTAACTGATTTGCAGTCCAGAGAACTAACCACAAGCGTGGTTCTAGAAGTAGTGCCTGATGCTGTGTGGCCTTGGGCAAGTCACTTACCCTCTGTAAGCATTTCTGTCCTCAGGACCACAGGGGAAGGGAATTAATTTCCACAGGGATGCCACGAGAGGGCACACCAAGGGTCGAGTGCCTAACAGTCCTCCGAGGAAGCTGTGGCACAATGTGGTTTTGTCATTATTGTCATCATAATCATCGCCGTCATCTGTGACCCTAGTAGGATCCAGTGTGAGATAGTGACACCACGGGGTCTCCAGCCACATTGGTCAGCAACACGGGGAAGAGGGGAAGTCCTTTCAGAAGGGCAGATGCTGCAGACATTTCCGACCGCTGGTGCTTTTTTGCAGAAAAATGATCTTCTCCTGAGATGGGTCTTCCTCGGGTGATGCCAACGCCTGAGCAATGAAGCCTCGGACCATCCCGGGGACACGTTCCCTGGTCCCTACTGGTGTGAGCAGTTCAGCTCTGTGGGTGAGTGTGAGCTCCCAGCATAGCAGGCCAGTTCCCACCCTGGTGTCTTTGCACTGACTCTGCCCCTGCTGTCTGCCCTCCCGCTGGGTTCTCCTGTCACTGGCTCCCTGTCACCGTTCAGTTCTCAGCCTGAGTCATGACCCTTGTAGAGCAGCCTCTGAGCACCCTGTACACACCGTCTCTTCCACCCCACCCCTGCCCACATTCAGTTTCCTCTCAGTCACCCTGTTGCATGTACTGTGGAACCATCTCAGTACCTGAACGTGGCCTATTTCTTTCTTGGCTTCCCTGCTAAGATGGAAGCTCCATGAGGGGGCCCTTCTCTGGGCCGTAAACACTCCCTTCCCCGTGCCTAGGACAGTGCCTGGCTCAAGGCAGCCCCTCATTCAAGCAAAGGTCAGATCTGGACGTAAGGCTGTCTGAGGCAAAGGCTCACCACCCTATTCCCCAACCCTTCTAACCCAGCCTCCCGGCGGGACCCACCCAACAAATGACCTTGCGCTGCTTGAAACCTTCCAGGCCCCACTTGGGTCTTCCCTGCCCTGTCCCATCCCGCTCAGCTGAGTCTCAAACAGGAAGGTTCCGAGACCCGCCTCTCAGTCCCTGCGTGCAACTCCAATTCCTCGGGGTCCTTCTTCTCCAATGGCACTGAGACTCGATTCATCCTGTCCTGGCCTGTCCTGCCTGTGGGTCTATGAGCACACGCCCCTTGATGGTCTACTTCTATTAACAAAACCCGAGACTGCAGCATTGTTGGATCTTATCGGGCTTCTGAATGAGCTTTATGGACCAGGGAAACCGAGTCACACCAATACCGCTTTATTAGCATAGCTGTCACGCTACAACGACAGATGCCACAAGAGGGTTTTCTTGAAAAATAAAGGGTTAAGTGACATGGATTTTACCTTTAGCCACATTAGAACAAATGTGTATTTAAGATATATTTTTGAAGGTATTTTTTTAAGCACAACAGCAATATCAACCTTTGAGAGGGGATGGAAAACTTAGATGATAAATGTTTCTTGTCTCCCTAGCTCTTCCCTTTGAAACCCTAACTTGGAAAAATAGCAAATGAGGATGATGCTATTTCACCTGTCACCTCAATATTAAATATAATCTGTCACTCTAGCCAGCCTTTCATCACCTTAAAATACTGATTTGTGCTCAGGGAAATTTACAGCCATATATTTCAGTAATGCACTGAAGTTCCCAGGAGATTTTTAACTCTTAAAGATAAATTTTCCTCTCTCGTTTTCAGGGCCTGGTTATTCTTACTCATTAATAGCAGGAAGCTATCAGTTTACCTTTAATCAGTACACAATGTCACTTCCCGTGTGTGCACACCTTCGCCCACAGGTGAATTGAAAACAGCGACAAGGCTAGGGACATGTAGAAGAAAGGGGACACACAGACACAACAGGGCACATGGTTTCATTCTTGTCCTAAGCCTTGAACGAGGGACTTCAGCATGAGAAAGGGAAGCATGGTGCATGGGCAGGGATGCTCCCGGTGAGGATGTGCGGCCTTCATGGTGGTCCCGGGCAGTACAGGGCAGAGGGCCACACCTGGCCTGCCCACCTGTGCAATAACAACACCATAAGCACAGGAGCCTAGGGGACAAGGTGCTAACAGAGCCAGCGGGTCCCTAACCCAGTTTAGGAGGAACTGGTGAAAGCTTCCTGGGAGAAATGACTTTGTAGGTAGGTACAGACCAAGCCTAGCACTTTTAAGAATGTCTAGACCACACTTGTCCAACTCGCGGCCCGTGGGCTACACACTGCTCAGGATGGCTTTGAATGCGACCCAACACCAATTTGTAAACTTTCCCAAAACATGATTTTTTTTTTTAGCTCATCAGCTATCGTTAGTGTTAGTGTATGTTATGTGTGAAAACAATTCTTCTTCCAGTGTGGCCCAGGGAAGCCACAAGCTAGACACCCCTGAGCTAGACACTGGGTCAGAAATAGGCTCAATAAAACAAAAAATTAAAGGTTGAGAGAACATTATCAAAATCGAATCACTGGTCTTCCCCTCATCACCCCATTCCTGCCCCTCTATCACCTCAGTCAATGGCCACTCCGTGCTACTGGCCATGGAGGGAAGACCCTTCTGGTCAGCATCGCCTCTTCTCTTGTGCTCACACGCCAACATTCAATCCATCAGCCAATCCTGTGAGCACTACTTTCAAAATGTACCCTGAGTCCGGTCACATCTCCCTGTGCTAGAATCCAACTCATGAACACACTCCCTTTTTCCAAAGTGGACTCCGCCCTCCAATCCTTATGGTCCAATGTCCATACCACAGCCAACAGGGGCCTTGAACTTGTCAGTAAAGTCTCTCCTCTTTTCAAAGCCTTCTCACAGCTTTCCATTTCACCCAGGAGAAAGGCCAGGTTCCTTCAACAGTCCACAAGGTCCTCACTGATCTTCATGTCCTCCCCACAATACCTGTCTAACCACACTTGCTACTGTTTCCTGCCCGGTCACTCTCACCATGACATTCTTAAACTAAACAGACATGCTCCCATCTCATGGCCTTGACACCTGCTATCCCCTCTGTCTGGAGCACCTTCGCTTAGGGACTCACACCTCTTTCACATCTTTGCCCAAATGTTACCTCCGCCCTGAGGCCTTCTCTATTGAGCCCAGACCCCTGCACTCCCTAACCCCATTCCCCACTTTATTTAGCTTTCATGATAAGATCATTTCTCCAACATGATCACAATAGATTATCTTGCCAGACAGTTTTCTTAATCACAAAAAAATATAAAGAACTATACCAGCTATAAAAAGAAATGAAGCACAGATACACACAATAATGAACCTTGGAAACATTATGTGAAATGAAATAAGCCAGACATTATTTCATTCTATTGATATGAAAAGGCAAGAATGTGAAAATGTATGGAGACAGAGGGCAGATGAGTGGTGGCCTCGCGGGGCCGGTGGTGCATAGGAGAGCGATAGTGAGAGAGTATGGGGGTTTTGTGAGGCGGTGAAAATGCTCCAATATTGACTTTCGTGATGACTATACACACTTGTGACTACACTATAAACCAGTGAATGGGGCACTTTAAAAGTGTGAAATGTATGGTATCTGAATTACATCTCAACAAAATTGTTTTTAAAAATTGAATATAGCATCACCCAGAACTTATAAATGATCACTTTGCCATATTTACTTTAGTTTTTTAATAAGAGAAAACATTACTGAAGTTGAAGTCTCCTTCATATCCTCTCCTTGACTTAAATTGTGTTACATTAAAGAAGCATATTTTTTTAATTGTTTAATTGCAGTTTTAACACTAACATCCTAAACCTTTTCAACCCTCCACCACTATTCACCTTGACGTTTTCGCCCCATTTGTGTGGATTGATTTTGAGGGGCCTTTGCGGTGTCAGCCATCTTTGGATGACAAAGAATAACAGAGACGGTGCCTGTGGAGGGCTCAGCATGGGTCTGGGGTGCAGGGAACACACAGGAAAGTGAGCTCCCGCCATTCCAGATATTGTCATTTCCCTGCGCTGTCCACCTGGCTTGCCCGCCAACCTCACTAGTTAGAGAGAAGTCCTGGAGCAACTACGATGTGCTAACCAATGTTCTAAGCGCTAAACTAGAGAAATAAAATGGTACAGCTTTAAAAACACAACCACAAGCGAGAGGAAAAAGCTCCGAGGCAGGCCGATGTCTGACCTGGATCTCAGTCATGCCACAGGCTCTAAAGACAGAGAACCAGCTCTGGCTACACAGGACATCCCCGTGCCAGAGGCCCAGGTGGCCCCGTCAGCCTCCTCAGAGTGACCAGTGACACCAGAGTGATCAGTGCGTGCGATGCTGTGAATCAGGGAGAGAAGGTCACCTAGGCTGTGCTCAGCCATAGCTCTCTTCCTTCCCAGCAAAACACAAAGCACAGAGTGGCCAAGAGACCCTGCCAGGTGGTGCTGACAAAGCAGCCTCAGGTGCTGCGGAAAGAACAGCCCAAGTAGGACTTTCCTGAGGAAGCCAGACGCAGAGTGCCACCATCCTGATATAAATGTGCCCCCACGACATAGTACCAACGGGGTTTCCAATGGGAAACAAACAGTGGTTCCATCTTCTTCCATTAGTCCATGCATTCATTCAAAAGCTCAGGGAGTGGCACCGGGGAGGCTAGGAGGTAAAAATCGCAGGCTGGTTCTCAGGGGACCCAAGATCTCATACATGTTTTTTCTGTATGTCAAAAAAAACCTGGAAATTTCCTAGAATACAAGAAGAGGGATGACGATAATCCATAAAAAAGAGACACAGCCAAGCTGCAGAAATTATGGGTTTTCCCAAAAACACTACAGAAAAGTCAGAGAAAGCCAGGGTTCCAAGTTGAGCTTCTAAACTGCTCTCCCACTTCCTCTTCAGCATCAGATTTGAATCCAGGTAACGTATTGCACCAATATGTCTGCCACACTTTGAGGCGTATGCCATGTGGAAAAAAGCCCAGTTCCTGGTCTCAAACGGCTCATGACCTGATCAGAGACTCCAATAACACTGCAAGTAACTATGGTGTAGGACAGAGCACAAGGAGGGGATTACGAGGTGTGGTGGATGAGAACAGAATATGGTGCCCAGAGTTCTGGAATTCACAGAGCAAGAAGATATGAAAGAACTTAAAGGAGACGTTTGTGGATTAGAACAGGAGTCAGCAAACAATAACCCACAGTCAAATCTGGCCCAGTGCCTCTTTTTATAAGTAAAGTTTTACTGGAACACAGCCTCACTCATTCATTTGCATGTTGTCTGTGGCTGCTTTCATTATATAACAACAGAGTTGAGTCATTGCAACAGACATCATCTGTCCAGCAAAGCCTAAACTATGTACCATCAGATCTTTATAGAAAAAGTTTGCCAGTCCCCTGCATTAGAAGATTCAGTATTGAAAAGACATCTATTCTCCTTAAATTGACTGTGAGTCAATAAAATCTCAATCAAATTACATCAGGATTTCATTGTGAACATTGATAAAATGATTATAAGATATATTATGGAAAATGCTAAGGGCCAAGAACAACCAAGACAATCTAACATGGAGGAATCTTTTCCAGTATCATTCCTCCTCAGATGGCAAACATCCCCAAGAATGACTGAGACGGTGTACATAGAGGGTTCTGTGTGCTGTGAGCCTGTGGGAACATTAGCCTTCACCATTTCAGAGGCACTTTCTCATTCCTCTGCGCTGTACATTTGACCTGCCCCACTGGCTGGCTCACTAGTTGGGGTCCAGGCAAAGCTGGAGGACTCCTACACACAACATTCATGTGCCACAGCAATTAAGATGGTCAATAAGGACAGGCAGGTGGGTCAAGAGAACAGAACAGAGAGTACAAAACACACCGCAATACAGACTCTTGATTTGTGACATGGGGAACAACACTACAAAGCATGAGGAAAAGAATAACCTTTCCCATAAATGGTGCTGAGTTAATAGGATGTTCACATTGTAAAAGAGGAATCTTGGCTCATAATTTACACTCTACACAAAAATCAATTTCAGGTTTATTTTAGACCCAAATATAAAAACCTCATGGTAAGCAAAGATTTCTTAAACAGAACACAAAAAGCACTATCCATCATGGAAAAGATTTGCAGTGTGGATGACATTAACATTAGAAATTTCTGTTCAAGAGACTCCATTACAAGGGTGAAAAGGCAAGTCATACAGTGGGAGAACATATCTGTGGCCCAAAGACTACAATCCACGTCATATATAAACTTCTACAATTCAAAAAGAAAAAGACAACCCAACAAAGAAATGGACAAAAGTCTTGAGCAAACACTCAACAAAAAAAAGATACCCAAATGGCCAATAAAAAGAGACGTTCACCCTCATTTAGTCATCAGGGAAATGCACATGGAAATGGTAATGATCTACTACTCCATACCCACCAGAATGGCTAAAGTGAAACAGACAATGTCAAGTGTTGACAGAGTGATATGGAGCAACTAGAATGCTCGTATACTTTTGCTGAGGATGTAAACCGGCACAACCTCTTCTGGAAGAGCATCAGCATCCAAAGTCAAACATAGGCACAACCAGTCCTACTTCTACAGATGTGTGTGCACAATACACCAGGAGACTTATACAAGAAAGCATAAAGAACTGTTCAAAATGGTCAAAAACCAGGAACAACCTAAAGGACCATCAGCAGTAGAACGGACATATGAAATATGTGTGACATATTCACATAGCAGAATATTATTACATAGTAATTAAAAAAAGAACCAATTGTTGCTACACAGAACAATGTGGATATATTCCACAGTAGGTTGAGAAAAAGAAGACAGAGAGAAAGGAAAGCATACTCTATGGTTCCACACAAAGAAAGTTCAAAAACAGGCAAAACTGACTACAATGGAAGAAGTCAGGAGAGAAGTCACCTCTGGGAAGGGACTAAGAGAAGGTCTGGGGAGAGTCTCTAGGTGTAGATAATGCCATAGGTCGTGAACTGAGAGGTGCCTACACAGGTGTGTTCACTTTGTGACAATTCACTAAGCTGCACTAACTTCAGATGCATGCACATTTTGGTATGTTTTATTTAATTTTTAAAATTTCATTGTTGCCTGTGTGGACAGAAGTTGTGAATTGTTTACTCTGCTAAGTGGTGAGAACATTAGAAAAGCCTACCATCTCGCCTTAATTTTATTCCAAAAAGGAAAGAACATTTGAATACCAACAAGCTTATGAAGAGAATGTCAGAATAAAGGAGGCTGTCAAGTTGAGAAAATTTATCTTTATGAACGAGTTTTAAGTGAGGCTTTAAATACCACCTAGATGTCTATAACTCCCAAATTTTCCTCCCCAGCCCAGCCCTGGCTCCCAGTCTTGGCTTGCCTTCCAACCACACTCCCACCACCTCCACGTGCACGTCTAATACCCTGGTCCATCAAGGGCAGCTCTGGGGACTCTCCATCCAGGAGCCAGACTCCCCATCAGGACAAGTGAGCTCATGACAGCACTCAGGCATGAAGACTCTGGCTCTTGGAAACCCACACCTGACCAATCGCCTACTGGTGACACCTCAGAGACCCTGCCGTGCACATCTTATTAAAAGGTCACCTTCCCCCACCCCTTCTCCCAGTGCCGCCCTGCTGCCACCTGGTTCTTTACCTCTCCTTTCATTCTCTGAAATCTCCCCAGTGGCTTCTAAATTTTTCTTTTCCACCCAGAATTTATTGATGGCACCAACAAGGAAGCACCCTAACTGCAGCAGTGGGTAAGTGCTGGTGTGTGCCACAGACCACGTGCAGAAGGTGTTCAGAGAAAAGGAAGGTGGAGCGAGGTGCAGGGGAGACCCAGGGAGACCAGGCTCAGCCTCTCCCCACCCCCCACCCCCACCCCAGTGCTATCAAGGGCACATCGAGGCATGCAACCTTGAGCCCTGTGTCCTCCTGAGCTTGCCCCTTCATCGAGAATGGCCACCCAGAGATAGTCCAACCAGGGGTGTAAGCAGAGGGCAAGGGCAGGGGAGGCAAGCTCAGTGTGCACAGCACTGGCTCTGGGGGCTGGATGGGGAAGGAGAAGGGCGTCAAAAGACACCTCATGGAGGCAGGGGCGGACAGGGACACCCATTTAGTATGTCTCTGCACATCACAGGTCCAAGTACAGCATTACTGGGTCTTCTGCAAAGACCTCACACGCTGCATCAGGGTATCAGCCACGCTGTCTTCATCTGAAGGCTCACTCTGACTGTGGGCAGGATTTACTTCCATGTGGCTGTGTGACAGAGGTTCCTATTCCCTTGCTGCCTACTGTTCAGGGACCAGTCTCAGCTCCCAGGGCAGCCCTGGGGTCTGTGGCCCTCTCGTGGCCGTTTGCTTTGTCAAGGTCAGCAGGAACTTCCTTCCTAGTCAGTTTAGACAGAGTCATGTCCCATAATGTGATCAGGGAGTGACAACCTATCAACTCTGCCTAATCACATAACCTAATCAAGGGAGTGACAGCCCATCGTGCTCACAGATGCCACCCACCAGGAGGCGGACTGTTGGGGTCACCTTCGACCTGCCTACCACAGGATCTTTAGCTAACAGTAGTAGCTGTACTGCTTGTTCTACACGGGGCCCTGTTCTGTGGAATTCGGACGAGTTTTTTTTTGTTTTTTTTTCACTTGAAGTTTTTATTTATTTATTTATTTATTTTAAATTTATTGTTAAATTTGATGAGGTTACATTGGTTGGTAGCAATTAGACAGTTTACAGATGTACAAGTCCAC